>JBBPCZ010012446.1:0-14992 GCA_037974445.1 Brycinus macrolepidotus
CTTGCACCTATAAAAGATAAAACCTGAGAAACTGAACATTTTTGCAGTGGTCTCTTATTTTTTTCTGGAGCTGTATATGTAGACACAGTGTTTCTTTTCAACAATGTGGCTCTGCAGTGGCTGGGTGTAAAAACCCCTGAGGAACACACAACCAAAATCTGTGACCTATGAAATGGCATGCAAGCTCCTGTTTCACATACAAACAGGTCACCTACCCCATTAAACAGTTACTTTGTTTGAGTTTCTGCTCACAAGGAACTTCCAAACACTCTTATCTCACAAAAACTATGCCAAGAATTTTGCTGGGAAACAAGAGCAAAACACTGGACCTGCAGCTTACATTTTCTCAAGCTTACATTTTTACCTCCTTTTTTCTATACCCAAACTGAACAAACCTAATTCAAATTTTCAGCTATTTCTAATCAAGTAGCTAACTAAGATCAATGGGCATGTATTAAAGCAGTCTAAATACCTTAACTCATAATAATACCTAACTTGGATCACTTAAATGATAGTTATATGTGGCCATTCCTTTTGAAACATTTGCATATACAGTATTTACTATGTTTTACTACCACCAGCAGCTTAAGCCTCTTTTATAATACTTAATGCTCTCATTATATCATTCTGAACCTATCAGGATCTATTTTTGATTGTTTAGGAAAAAAAAGACCATACTTTCTAACATCTGATAACACTAAGGCAAACATGAAGATCGCAAGTCGGCACTTTATTGTACATGTTCACGTGTTTAGAACTGCCTGCTGTTCTATTTGTTGCTCTTTCCTCTGTCATGACGGGACATGTTGCATGATTGATAGTTACAATACGCTGGCTTTGCCAAACACTTTACCCAGCAGGAGGTTTAAATTATAGGGCAATTTAACTGTTTCTAGATGACTCTCTTTACCTATTGCAAGGCCTTCATTAAGCCAATCAGACGTATGAGAGTCTGCATCCTCAAGCATCTGTGTTGCAACTCACAGCACATTGTTAGATGCTGCAGACCTCTCCAGTCGAGACCTTGGGCTTTTGTGAGGCTTATTTTATGAGTTGTATTACATTATAATAATGTAAATTCTCTTTAGATGAGAAAGCATTGACTATAAATGGAGGTTACAGAGATAGCAGCGCTTCCTAAGAGATTAAGGGGAAGACCACATTCTCCGCGGCAAAAGTGAATCAGCTGATGACCTAATAAGGAGTGAGCCTGCACACATTTTGTTTCTAGACAAACACTTTTATTTTAGACTCTGACAGATTAAGTGGGTTTATATGGTATTATCTGAGTTAGTGGTCGGGGAAAATATCCTAATAATATCACAATACTTGAATACATTTTCATGATACACAATATGTGTCAGGAGTAGGGGTGCAGAAATGATCATGCATTTTTATGGCTGATTTGGCTGATTTTTTTTACAGCCAAATTGGTCAATAGCCACTTGTTGTAGCCTTTTTAAACCTGAAACTCACCCTGTGTGAGATAAAGGAGCACAAGAACCGCATTAGCATATTTTCAGCATTTTCTGATAGCCGACGTTGCAATATGAATAATATTATTTGCTCTTTAATGGACCAAACTGGCATGTAAAAGTCTTATATAAATAAATCAACTGACTATTAAAAACATGAATCAAATAAAGCACTTCACTGAAAATAAGAGATGGCTATTTAGCACAATACGGCAAGTACACTTTTGACATTTTGTATGTGTGGTACATTATTCAAATTTAGAGCGAGCTCGCTTACCAAGCTTGAGTTATTTTTTTCTTAAAATCTGCCAAAATCAATGTAATAAATTGGCTGATTGCCGATTCTGATCTTGGCCACATGCATGCCGTATCATGAAAATTAATTTTTTTACGGTTTGGTAAATTGGAATATAAAATATAACAGCAAAACAGTAGTGCCAAATTTTTAAAAAATGGTATAAAAAGTAAGAAGAGTAGGGCTAGGTGATATGGCCTATTAACAATATTCTAATATTTTCAGGCCATATTGTGATATACTATATATATATCAATATTTTGAAATCTCCTGTAAAGTACTTTTGATAATTGCCAGTAATTTTAATATTAATTACTTTTATTAATGACTTTTTTTCTCTCTGAGAAGGGGAGAGCCTTTGTAGTGAGCAAGAAACGAAACGTCAGAGCGAGTCTCATGCTTGTGGCTTAAAAAAACTATATGATAACTGGTACTCAGTGTTTGCACAAGTAGTCACTTACTACATCGAACGAAGAATGAACCACGATACAGCAAGTATATTCGATATATCGTCCAGCCCTAAACTACAGACATTTTTATTTAACATTCCATATACTGTGTATCTTATTAAATCTTATTTTTGTTCCAGAGCTATATATAGGTCTATTATTTGTGTTAATACTGTCAATTTGAAATAACATTTTGTTTTTGAATAAAACGATGTTTTTTGAATAAAATACGTTTTTATCTGATTCATTGCTTAATCAAAAGAACAATCGGCAGATGAACTGATTATCATTATAGTTGTTAGATGCAGCTTTAAAGCATACTGTGATGCAATGTGACGTAATTTATCACAAGGAAAATAAATGTCTTATGTACCTTAGCTAACCAAAAGCAAATCCTCCAGTGTACCCAGAATCTTAACTTAGTAATGTTGCAAACATGTCGTCCACCTTTCTCAGTGGTCTGCATTAACTGGGGCCCTGGAGGTGAGCCCTTTTCGCACTGAGCTCTACTGTATGTAGCAGAACGCAACAGATCAAGGCCTCTAGCGGGTGACACTTAGGTAAAGGCACATATATGCTAAGAGTAAAAAAGCACTAGTCAGCACACAGAATTGGGCTTCTGCTTCTTGAGAGCTGGGTTTGCCCTCAGGCTCAGGCCTCCCCTCCATAATATTTCCAGTGGAGTAATCCACTGTGGATTTCTCCCACACTGCATCTTCCTCACTTCAGTCCCTCCTACCTTGAGATATCTGCCTCAGCCTGCTGTAAAGCTTTAGAAGCAGATGAGATTTGTTCCCTCTGTGGAGTGGCTTATTGTGGAGGAGTCCAAAGGGATGTGAACCTGTGAAGTACCAAAGCTTAAAGATGATCCCGAGCTTATGCTATTTTTATCTTATAACAGAAGCACAAAACTGAAGCTTCTGCTCCCACCGCCTAGTTGAATTAATCACTGCCCGATTCATAGGACGGCTAGTACTTCATCAAGGAACTTCTGCAATTGCACATCGGATCAGTTCCAGTATTAGGGTATGCAGAAGAAAGTACTTGTAATTTTAGAGCAATGTGTCATTGTAAAGAACAACTGTCTTTATTTTATTCATTTTTTTAAAATTTATTTTACATACTGCATTGATCCCAGAGGAAATTACTTGAGTTTTCTGCATTCACCAAGTGAAGCAGTGGGCAGCTGACAATGGTACCTGGGGAGCAGTGTGTTGGGACGGTACCTTGCTCACGGGTACCTCAGGGGTGCCACTGGCAGTCCTGGGATTCAAACCCATGACCTTCCGATCACAGGGGCAACTCCCTAACCACTAGACCATTCTTGCCTGTTTGATTAAAGATAAGACAGCAACTTAGTTTTGGCTTCAAAAACCATGGAAAACTAAAATTTAAGGTATCGCACAATCTCTATTGTCATATTGTCATGATAAACCTGAGGTAAACTGGCCAATCAGTTCACACATTATTTGCACATTTGGAACATATATGTCATCCAAATGCTATCCTGAAGCGAGGATACACTAGAGATTACACTGCATGCTGTAATAGTCAAAGCTGTTGGTATGCATGGACTACATGACCATAAAAGATCACAGCTTAGTGTACACACACACACACACACACACACACACCTGGTGAGCTCACATTCTTGGATTTTATGGCACAACACGCTAACAACAGCCAATCAAGAAGCCCTCTGAAGGTACTCTGTGTTAATCAGCAACCTGAGAAGGTGTTACAACCTGATACACTGATAAGGCAGATAATCCAAACTTCCATTTTAGCAGACAAGCACACATTACTTGGGCTCTACAGCGCTCAGGGAAAGACATTCAGACAGGCTGTATTTGTCCAGCCATCTAGCTTTCAGGTACAAAGAAAGATTTTCAAAGAAAAATAGCCACTCTGTTGGTGTTATTCCTGAGGAACTGATCTGGCGTAGAAAGGTGCATAACTTGACCTTTATTTTATAACATACCAACTGAAAAACCTTGTGACATTCTTATTTCTGACCTGACCTGGTGAAAGTAATAGTCTATCACCTCACACACTGTACATATCAGGTGTGTTTACTTAAATGGCAGATGAAATGTGCAAACAACAGGACAGGCAGTAACAGTAGTGTAATCTGATGTTGTGGGGTCCACAGAGTAACTTCTGTTTAGTAGTCTTCAGTCGGGACTTCATGGAAGGATTAAAGGAACAAATCTGAGCACAGTATAATGGGTATAATGCCTATAATGAGTTTTTGCAAGCAGACACCAAACACCACAGGCAGGTGGTAATTAGAGCACTCAATTCCATGTACCTAAGTTTTGATGAATTGTAATTTCATTAAATGTCTTCAGATGAAAACATTTACAATCATAGAAAAAAAGAATCCACATTCACACTGAACTCCTAATGTCTCTTTTTGTGTTGGGGTTTAATTTCATTCTGTTCTGTTGTTTCGGCACTTGGACAGCTTAGCCGCTGTTCACACCTCACTTTCAAGAATTCGCATTTCAGCTTAGACCTCCAGAAAGCAAAGAAAACGCCTAAAAGAACAAGTTGCACTGCACTTCTGTAAGAAACTCCGATACTCGAGTTTTTAGACCTGATATTATTTAACTTCGACTCGAGGTGTGTTTCAGTAGTAATGTTCTTTATTTATTTATTCATTTTATTTATCTATAGTATTTATACCCACCTCTCTACTAACCACAGCACTTTATATACACAGCATAGTGTTACTTCTGGAGAGTTTTATTTTGACTTTATATTATAGTTTACACTGTTCTCATCTTTGTGTGTCTGTGCAGTGATAGCATAAGCAACTTCCTCTGGGAAGAATAAAAATTTCTGATTCTGATAACAACACTTTCACTTTCTGCGTGGTTTATGCAGCTCTCAGTATCTCAGCTAAACCTTGGATTCTGGTGGAAACATTTCAAAATAAGGGCTACTTATTTATCCACAGTATTTATATCCACCTCTCTGCAGTCCACAGCATTTTATACACACAGCATAGTGTTTCTTCTGGAGAGTTTTATTTTGACTTTATATTATAGTTTATATTGTTTTGGTCTTTATGTGTCTAACCACTAGACCACCATTGCATGTTCTGTAAAAGACAGCAACTTAGTTTGGGCTTCACAAATAGACAACCGAAAACTAAAATGTTATCCAAATGTTATCCTGAAGTGAGGTTACACTAAAGGTTACACTGCTTGCTGTAATAGTCAAGGCTGTTGGTATGCATGGACTACATGACTATAAAAGATCTGGCAGTCACTCTGGGATTTCCTCTGGGATCAGTAACATTTTCTGATTTTGATTTCTTTCTGATTGTAATAACACTTTCACTTCAGTGTAGTTTAAGCACCTCGGTTAAACCTTGGGCTTTCAAAAAGGGGACTGAATGGTGCGAGCTCAAGTCACCTTAAACTCCACTGAGAGTTGAGGCGTGTAGTCCAGGGTCCACAGCGCCCTCACCAGAGCTGCCAGCTGCTGGGTGACCTCTCCTGCCCGGGCTCCGTGCTGGCAGTCCTCCTCCTTCACTCCGCTCCCTCTGTTCTCCGTCAGGTCCGACTTGTAGCGCTCCAAGCCCAGGTACTCGGCGAGCAGGTCCGTGTTGCTCAGACACTGGACCACTGCGTTCATGAAGCAGGTGTTCCCGTGGTTCTTCAAGCCCAGAACCCCGGGGGTCTTGTCTCCGCACGCCAGCTGCAGCCTCTCTTTCTCCTTCACGGCCGGAGGGTGCCTGGGTTGCAGGGAGCAGCTCCTCACTCCTCCCCGGCCGTCCTCCTTCGAGCTCCCGCAGGCCGTCGCGCCCCCGTCTCGGAAGCCCCCCTCGTCGTCCTCCTCGGCGTCCCCCAGAGGATCGACTGGAGGCTCCCCGCCGTGAGCCCAAGCCCCCAGACTCCTGAACACCCTCCCCACGAAACTTCCCACGGATTTCAGCGACTTCTTGCGGAACAGAGCCTTCCCGGACACTTGCTTGCTCTTCTTGTCCTTTCTCTTACCTTTTCTCGCGCCTCGCTCCATCTCGCGCGCCCTCCTCTCTCACGCTCGCGGCTCCGACCATAATTTGCAGACAGAGAGACACGACGAGGCGACGGGCATCTTCGTCTCCATGCGCTTCCCTCTCTCCTTCCCTCACATGCACACACACTCTGCACGGACCTGACGATGCTGAAGACTTTCCTGCTCCTTCTCGTGGTGGGAACTCCCACCAAAAGTGAGAGCAGTTTAGTTGCGCTCCAGCTCCCCACCGCTCTAGAGGAAGAGCAGTCCTTCACTGGAGCGTGGGTTCATCCAAACAACGCTCCAGACCCGCGGAGAGACTCGGTGGGATTCGAGGCTGGAGACTTTCGAAGGTCTTGACGTTTCTCCACCTGCCTCTCCACCTTATAATAACAGGCTAATAACAATGTGTGAAATGACCGACTAGGCAGGTTAAGGAGCCCTCTGCTGTTTAATTATGCCTCTTAGTCCTTACTGTTGTTCCGAGGAAACTGTTAGTTAGGTCTGTAGGTCTGTAGCTCTCTCTCTCACACACTCTCTTTCTTTCTCTCTCTTTCCCTCTCATTCTTTCTCTCTCTATCTCTCTGTCTCTGTTTCTCCTTCTCTCCCTCTCTCTCTCTCTTTCTCTTTCTTTCTCGCTCTCTGTCTGTTTCTCTCTCTTTCTCTCTATCTCTCTGTCTGTTTGTCTGTTTCTCTCTCTCTCTCTCTCTCTCTCTCTCTCTCTCTCTTTCTCTCTCATTTCTCCATGTCACACCCCCCTCCACAACTGTCCATCTATCTTTATACAGGTTTCCACTCTTTGTCTATTCCTGTCCCCCTTTCTTGTCCTCTCTCTCTCTCTCTCTCTCTCTCTCTCACACACACACACACACACACACTCATACAGAATTCATTTGACTCTAACTCAACTGATTTTAGCGTTTTATTTTTGATAATGTTGTTCTATTAACATTACAGGAGTATGGCTAATGGCCATTAACAAGTCAGGTGAGACAATGGTGTCAAGATATTCACTGAGGAACTGATGACAAGGTTTACACCTGCTCACTTCATGCCTCCAGAAAATGCAGGTGTAAATGCACCCAAGACACATTTAAAACATATAAATCTGATACCTCAAACCGTTTCAGGAGATGGTCTGAGATGCATTCAAGCCACATAGCAGTGTCAATGCATCTGACCCTCCGAGACACATTCCACAGCCAAAAACCTGTTCTGCTGTTCTGCTTATGGAAGAGACCGCCCTTCTGCATTTAATGCAAGCATCACCGCTCTTCCAGTTCACCTCTTGGTGTATGAATTTAATTCCGTATACCATTTTGGATGACCAGTCAGCTCAATTAAAGCACCACTTTAGTAGGCTTTCGCCGGCTCTTCCTAAGCCATTTATGGGTAAGGACGCCTGAACGCCTAGCAGCATTCATAGGGTGATTATTTTTAATTAAGATAAGATAAGACAAGACAAGATAAACCTTTATTAGTCACACAAGTGGGAAATTTATGTTGCTACGGCAGAAAGTGGACAGTACAAAGGTAAGAGCAGCAAAAACAATAGAATAAAGCTATACACAACAGGATAGTATAAAAAGCACATTATACAAATAATACAAAAATATAAATATAGACATTTGTGTGTAGCAAATATATATGATATATGTAAAATATATATATATATATATATATATATGTGTAAACCTATGTATGCATATGTATGTACACATTGGATAGCAGCAAGCATTGACAAAAACAGTAAGCAACATTAAAAGTAAAAAACAGTAACAATGAACCAGACAAATTGCACATTGCAATGCTCACAGTAATATTTCACTCCTAAAAATTGCACATTACACCAGAAAACCACAAAATTGCACCTGCTGTACCAGAAATAAACTGGTAAGCTACAACAATGACAAACATCTTTTTTATACAACTGACCTGAGCTTTAGTGTCTTGAAGTTTATGAGTGTGCTGTGTGTTCTACTCCGTGTTTGTTTCTTCACAGACTCTCTCCGACACATGTTGCTGACACAATCACACTAATTATTCAAAACAGTGTTTCGTGAAAACACTGACTGTTGTGCAAAATTGTGCTTTTCTTTTGGATAAAACTAAAAATGAAGAACAGTGATCGGTTCTGTACTCACCACATAGTATTCGATTTCATTCTGGATGACCAGAGAGGCTTCTCACTCCAAGCGTAAATGCATGTGACTTAAATCAGGACATCATCAACATACCAGTCACATGAAGTGATCAGGTGTAAAGAGAAGAGTCAAGACTCAAATGAAACCTATCCTCCTATGGACGACTTGATGTTAATGATACAAGAATTAGCATATACCACAAGTTGGCATATACCATTAATCAGGAAATTTTCAAGAGATAAGCTAATGAACAACGCACGAACTCAGGCATGAAACAGAACAGAATCTAGAGATATGCAAATTGCTTTTTCTGTGACAGGATATCATTAATTGTGGTGCCTTTATTATCAAACTGTCCCCCAAACCACCGAAGCTTTGTATCCTGTGGCCTAGTTCTGAAGAAAATGCTACAAAATCTAAAAAGGCAGCGGAAGGCATTGATGAACTCGGAGACGGATAATCCTTCTGACCTTTTTAAAACAAAAAATCAAGTTCCCAGCACTGTCTGCATTATAATTAATTGCCTAGCTTATTGACTTCATTCTAGCATAACGCTGAGATAATTTATCCATGGGATTACCTGAGGGAACATCATTTACAATACTTACAATGTGAATGAGTGAGTGAAATGAGTTAGAACGGATGCCATATGGTTGAACTGCACTGTTGAACTACTTGTTACAGGTGCAGGTCTTTGCTTTGGTGATATTGTTGCCATGCCAGCTCTCATATTGCCCTTTGGGTAACCGCACTCCTTCAGCAAATTTGTCACCAGACCAGGCACGGTCAAAGCCTCAGCTGTAGCCTCACTGGTTTCACCCACAGCAGATAAGATAAAGCACAGAAAGCATTGCATCTATTTCTTGTTTTGCCCAATCATCTTACTGACCTGTTGCTAAATAACCTAATTAGTCGCAAGAAGTTCCACCAGGTGTTTATTTCAGCATTACACAACTTTTACGGTCTTTTGTTGCCCCATCCCAACCTTTTTGAAACATGTTGTTGGTATCAAATTCGAAATGAGCATTTTTTTTCTTTAAACAATAAAATTTCTCACTTTCGACATGTGATCTGCTGTTCCATCTTCAGTTTAATGAGGGTTTATATGATTGTCAAATAATCGCATGCTGTTTTATGTACATTTTACACAGCATCCTAACTTTTGTGGAAACGAGGTTGTATATCCACTATGGTACCATCCTCTGTTTACTTGTTGCCATCATGAAGTATGCCGGCAAGTTACACTGTGTGGACAATAGTATTGGGACACATCTGTTTTTCAGAGTTTGGGCTAGGCCCCTCTCTTCCAGTGAAGAGAAATCTTAATGCTTCAGCATACCAGGCCATTTTGGACAACACCAGGCTTCCAACTTTGAGGACTCTTCATTCCAAGAAAAGTGGAAGCTGTTATAGCTGCAAAGGGGTGACAAACTCTATATTAAAGTTTTTGAATACAGTGTTATGAAAGTCCCTGTTGGTGTAATGGTCAGGTTTTCCAATCCTTTTGTCCATATGGTGTATGTCTGACCATAAGCAAGTTTAAGAAGAAAAGATGTAAAGGCCATGTTTATCATAAGAATGTTGCACTGTTAGTTTATATACTTACAGGGTGACAAATTAAAAAACCTGAACACATGACTGGAAAAATGTTCTGGATATGTGTACTTCACGATACAATTAAGCAATAATTGGTTTACCATGCTTTGTAGGATGTGAAAAATGAGCAGGCCCAGTTGACCTCAATTTTGGATCAGGATGGCAAAAGGGAAAGATCTAAATGACTTTGAAAGAGCATGAGTTATTGCGACACGGATGGCAGGAGCTTCTAAAAGGCTGTTAGCTGTTTAGTGTTTCAATAGCCAGTGAATAAAGTGTTATTTAGGTCTATGGGAAAGAACAGGAAATTGTGGTTAAAGACTAAATTTAATGCCAAAGATGCTTGTGAATTAGTACAACATAGGGGAAAAACAGAAGAGCAACTGTTCCTCAGGTTAGCATGAATGTCCAAACTGTACTTTTGTAGGGCTGCTGTGTGTAAGCCCCTCATTACAAAGACAAATGACCATTTGAGAGTTTAGAGGTGTAAAAAACATAGGCACTGGTCTGCAGAGATGTAGGCAAAAGTCATACTTCACTGTCTTTTCTTCAAATGGGTGAGTGCTTGTGTGGTGAACACCAAGAGAATGGTACAGACCTGAATGCTTGACCCCTACAGTGAGGGATTCTGGTGTCTCTGACGTGCTGTGGGGGGTGTTTTTCTGACCTGGTTTGAGTCCACTTGTCCTCCTAGAGGGATGGGTCACTGCAAGTCAGTGCAAGATTGATCACCTTTGCTCTATGATTTCTGTACTGATGTGATGGTCTCTTCCAAGATGACAACGTTTTAAGGCCACAAGAGGTCACTAAATGGTTTTATAGGCATAAAAATGATGTAAATTATATTCAGTGTCCTTTAACGTGTTCAGATCTCAGCCTAATTGAACACATTTGGGAGATATTGGACTAGGGTATTAGACAGTGGTCTAAAAAATAATTTGAAGGAATATCTTTTGGAATAACAGTGTTTCCTCGCTCCAGTTCCAGGGGATTGTAGAGTCTATGCATTGAAGCTGTTCTGGTGGCTTGTGGTGCCCCCAGGGGGTCTTTTCTCTCTTTTCGTTTTATTCAATCACCTCGTCTCCTCACGCTCTTCACCTGTCTTCACATCTGTTTTCATTTACCATCGTCATCACTTGCACTACTTAAACCCCTCCTACAAATTAAAGGAAAAACTTGAACAAATGACTGGAAAAAAAACATTCTGGATATGTTTACTGGATGATACAATTAAGCAATAGTTGTCTCACCATGCTTTGTAGTATGTAAAAAATGTCCAGGCCAAGCTGACCTCCATTTTGGATCAAGATTGCAAAAGGGAAAGATCTAAATGACTTTGAAAGACTTTGAAATGACTGGTAACTTATTTCCACTTTACAGTCTACTCTTCAATCCGCCACGTGTTCCTCAGTAAGTCTTTTGTTTTTAATCAAGGCTTTCTTTCACATTTCTCCTACCATTAGTCTTTTCCTCTCTTCACTTTTATTTGTCCTTCACCTTTTCCTTTTCCTAAGCTAATTCGTGTTCCGTCCTTCTGCGTTTTCCCTTTCCGTTCCATTCACTTTCTTGCTCCCCTCTTACTCCTCTTCAATTTTAGCTCACCTCACATTCTCTCTGGTTCTCATTTCCTTCTCTTTTAGCATCTCTTTCTCTTTCGTCATCCCACCATGCTCTTAGTTAGTCTCGTTCATTTCTTTTTCACCTCAGTTTGTTTAGCTTCTGCTCTTCTTTTTCCTCCTGTTCCTTTTTATTCCCACTTTCTCCTTCAATTGTTCATTTCTAGATTTAAAGATAAATTAGTAGAAATAGTAGTAGTTTATGTTTTTCTAGCCGTTCTGGTATCTCAAACAAAACACTCACAGCTTTTTGCAGAGAGCGACGAAGGTTCGATCCCCAGGTTCACCAGCTTACCGCAGAGACCACAGTATGCAACATGGGTTTGATCCCTGGGTCAGCCCCCTTAGAGCAGATGTAACACGTTGAGGACTAAATGATTAATTGATGCAGCCCTACAAAAACAAACAATCAGTAGTGGGAGAAATATTCATATTTACACTGAGAAACCTTCATATGTGGCTCACTGTGTCAAGTTGCTTTTTAGTGTTCGGAGTAGTAAAGCACTGTAGTATGCTTTTAGCCGGATTCTGCTCATGAAGATTTCTGTGAAAGATGCTGAAGCTAATTCTTCTGTCTTAATGAAAGCTCATGTGTGTCAGCGTTTAATGGCTAAGAAGATCTTATTTTTGGATTCTGTGCTTCTCCTAATGAGTCCTCTAAATGCAAATGGAAGAAAGGAACATCTATCAGCCGAGTGGCACGCGCAGCTTAAAAACATGTTTGTGTGTGTGTGTGTGTGTGTGTGTACGTGTGTGAGAAAGAGCCATAATCGTCTTGGGGCTTGGCAGCTGTCTGCATTCAGCACTGGCCTTTTGCTGCAATGGGTATTTGAAGATATTTTTAGAAATACCTCATGATAATCTGAACTGCAGGTGCTTTTTTTATTGTCCCACACTGTCACAGTAAGCTGAGACTGATGTTGACGAACATACAGGATGTGTAGTTCGGTCCATCCATAACTTAGTATGGATTTCTGATGTTCAGCTCAGTAAAATGACCTTGTTCAGTGCAGGTTAGCATGGTCCATACTGAGAAGAAAGCTGTTTGCAAGTGGTTCTTTGGATATATAACGACATCAAACAATTCCACAAAAACAGAGCAATAAATCAGGCAATAAAAGCCTATGAATAGACATGAACACCAGTGAAAGTATGCAGAACGGAGTAGTCAAAGTAGCCTAATGAAACTTATGGAATCCCGAGAAGTGCCAAAGTTACACCCTTCAGACCCCCCAAGCTCGGTAATTATGGCTGTGGTGGAAAGGGCTGCTATTTATTATGGTGGGGGCAGATGTTAATGCGGCCAAGTCGATGTTTGTCTGCTCCGAGCCCTGTGAAATGAAATAACTAGATTTGCTACAATAACAGACGCATTTCTGCAGGGTTTTCCCAGAACACCTGAAAGCAATGGAAACAGCACAAACATCCTGCTGCAGTGGTTGGCACGCCGATGTTGTCTGCACCAAGGACAACTGCTGTGACTGAATTGCAATGACAGCCTGCTATCAAAACAGCTATTTAGCACAGCCTGTAGTGGTCAAAGCCTTTCTCTCTGCCTGCCCCAGTCTGTTACAGCTTAGTGAAATCTAATGATGATAAACTACTTAGAAGCACTGACAGAATCTGCTCTTCGGCTGCATACCTGTGAAGAGATGCATACAGTTTTTTTTTTAAAGCCCCTAGGATTCATCCTTCAATAGAACCAGCGTTTACTTGCTTATTATTTATTTATTCATTCATTCAGTCATGCATTCATTCATTCATTCATTCATTCATTTATTTGTATTAATATAAAATAAGTTTCTGCTGATAAAATAACATATTTGCTAGAAAAAAACAAAACAAAAACATACTGTAAAAATGTACTAAAGATTGCAAGGGAGGTACAGCTGGATGCAAAGGTTTGGGTGCCCCTCAACAGTTTATGTTCTAATTTAACATACTGGAAAAAAAAAACGCCAAAAATTATAAATATAATTTTGTTGTTTTTTTTTCAAATAAGTATAGAAATTGTGCCCTAAAAATGGCAACAAAAAAAAAATATTTAAGTTTGATCCCTTGTAGAGTACGTTATCTTACTTTCGCTTAGAAAATCCATTGACTGGGGATGTTCAAACATTTGCGAATGACTGCAGGCTCATTTGATCCTCTACTCAGTTCCATCCACTGGGGATTGCGAATGTATGTTTGTCAGGGCTGCTGTCATCACAAGTCTCACTGCAAAGGCTTCTCATATGTGGCTCCTTGGCTGAACAATCTACCTATTCGTCTCGCAGAATATCTTATTGTAGCTTAAGAAGCTGCTCAGGTTTCTCTGGCTCTTCATGATCATTTGATCTTGTCACGCTCCCTTTCTTTCTCGCTGCTTTATGTCTTGCTGCCGTCCTCTTTGCCGTTTGTTGTACCGTACACTGCAAATGTAGTGCGAGTGTTAAACACTTTCTCAGAGATCATGGAAGTCCACACCAACTCAAGTTCAATTTACACTTCATGTTCAGTTGGTATCTTACACCACTTTTAGTGTTTAAAACTGTAATACTGTCAGTGTTGTTACACCATTCAGCTGCTTCAAACTGTGTGCTGCTCTACGCTGGTGTTGACTGCTCACTGCACTGGAGTTACTTGTTTACTAAAATTAGTGTTACAGAAATAGTTTAGCAAAAAAACCACATCTAATTTACAGTTTTTCATTCACCCCAGATGTGGTCAGTTGGCCAAAACCAATTGAAGTTTTGGGTGCTTTTGTTACAGAAAATTGGATGACTATTGACTTCTAGTGTTTATTAGCAATGTTATCCCTGTAGCTCCAGTTCTAAAGTAAAGATACAAAATGTATACTCCAAACATGTGTTTGCTGACTGACTGCATTTAGGGTAAGTGGAATATACAAAATCGATTTAATCTATAGTTTAAAAAAGTGGGACTTTTTACCAAACTCTTTTTTAAACTATAGATTAATTTGATTTTGTATATTAGTGTTAATTACACCAATTTTCATTCCTCAACATTGTTACAATCAGTCAGTTCTAAAAGTCAAAGCTGACTTGACTGGTACTAAACCCACTCACATACAGTAACAGATTATTATAGTGACAGTTTAACAGAGCTCTGCTCTGTTTTGAGTATCTGAAAATGTCCTGCTGGCACAAAGTAGAATTTTACACATCTGTAATTCACTCACAGCGTTATTATTATATACCTGACAGAGAACAGCATCCATCCTGCAACTGTTAATCTCACCATATTAAAGTGAACCTCACTACTGCTGTGCTTGAAAAATTGCTTAACGCATTTCAGACGAACTAAACAAGCAGAAAGAAAGGTCCCCTGTGGCCTCTGAGAGAGAGAGAGAGAGAGAGAGAGAGAGAGAGAGAGAGAGAGAGAGAGAGAGAGAGAGAGAGAGAGAGAG
>JBBPCZ010012457.1:0-14990 GCA_037974445.1 Brycinus macrolepidotus
ATACATTTCCATGGTAAGGTTAGAGTGACCTACACTCACTGTCCAAATGTTTGTAGACGCCTCTGATGTACTGATGTTGGAAAATTAGTTCTACACCACAAGTGCCACTCCACTCTATTTGGAGCACTATTTCTAACCAACCTGACAGCTATTTGAGAAAGCTGTCTGTGGAAAAAAAAAAAGAAGATGGTAAAATATGCAAATAAATTACATGGAAACACAAAATCAACATCTGATGCTCAGTGAGTCATTGAAATCTTGGAGCAACAATATTGAGTAGCATTCTGATAGACATAGACTTTAAAAAATAAAAGTAACTGTCAATGGGCAGTTTTTAAAGAAGAGTTATTGTAAATGAGAAGTTAGAGTGTGAAGAGTCTTTTTAAAGTTTTAAGAGACTCCGCATATTGTAAAGTTTAAAGTTTTTTTTGCCATCAGCCCTCTGTCACATGAACAGACATAAGTAATGGCACTAGTTTGTTTGTTTGTTTGTTTGTTTGTTTGTTTCTATTTATACATTGTCACATATTCTCTCTTCCTTTCACAAACAATTCTTATCTTGCCTTAAGTCTGTGCTGCTTGCACGCCCAGTGAAGGCAATCAGCAGGCTACTTTTAACATTTTCAGGCTTTCACCAGAGCAAACATTACATTTTTATCAGACAGTCTTGTACACAGTGATTTGCTGTAGTAGGTGAGTGTAGTCTGAAGAGTCACGATAAAGTCCTTTTATTGGTGTAGCAGTAGCGTTTGTGTCTAAAAGAGGAAAAAAATACAGTTTCCTATGAGTGGAGCAATGTGCTACCCATGTTAAAGACGCTTCCACCAATTTTCCACCTTTGCTGTCCCATCAAAATGTAGCAAAAGACGGTCATTGCTATGATCACTGCAACAAAAGGTCACATAACTGAAACAAATACATTTAGGCATCTTTATTTTTAAGACCTTTGTCACTCTTGGTATTAACGTCCGTATTAAGGAAGCTGATTGACGGTTGTCACTGTTGATTATTTTAGTAGTCAAGAAATCCGTTGATTATTTTTATCATTTTTGAGTAAACATATACATGCAATTTATAAAAGTAAACACCAAGGTTTACTTCACTTACACGCAGTTTGTAGCTGTGACTGTAACTGTAATCATATGTGCGGTAGTGAGATCCTGCTGGTGTGGGTTTCCTCCCTTTCAGTGATGCGCACAGAAGCGATCATCCTCCTCTTGTATTTTAGAAAATACAATTTTAATTGATAATTTTTTTAATTGAGAGATCGTTTTTGATTGTAACAGTGACGCAATGAGTCATTGAGACGTATAACTGATTACACCCGGCATTTCTATGTGTCTGAAATGATTTTCCACGTGACTGTTCCAGTGCTGTTAGGGACACGTTGGCATGCTCCGGTGTTCATTCTACAAATGTTATGCTGTCAGAGGGGTCCCAGACCACCCCTGAAGGTGCTTCAAGTGATTGAGTCAGAACATATCCAGTTTTGCTGAACTGTTTTCTCCATCTGGGCTTGATTCTAATGCCTTTTTCATGCCCCATGGATGTGAGTGCAGGGGCTTAACGTGAAACTGTTACAGACACTTTTATTTTACTTTTTTTACGCCTCTCTTGGAGCATGTGAATGTCTCTCTCTGCCCAGTGTAAATGTGTGTTCCGTCTCCAAGGCAACCCTACGGCTGTCAAGGCAAGTGCACATAGTGGTAATGGGCTCAAGGCAGGAAGCGCTCGGAGCTTGAAGCTTTTCCATGTTCTCCCCGAGAGACCAGAGTGGCTGCCGAGAATCTGAAGGAACGCCTCAGGGACGAAACAGTGTCAGCACACCTCAGCGACTCTAAAAACTTACACGTATTATCTTTGGGAAACAGATGGATTTCTTCATGTGCCAAGTGTTTCATTCAAAGTGAGGCTAGTCTCGAACCGTAAGCCATCTTACTGCCACCTTCACAACGGCGTGCCTCGTTTTAATTGAGAAGAGAGTTTCTTTCATATCGAAGCTGTCCGATCAAAACCCAGCAAATCCCAGCTGTAATGGAAAAGTGGCCTAATTATCAACCTGCTCCCGGACTGAAACCATTAAGGATGATTTTTTTTTTGTGTGTCTACACAGGATTTTAGCTGTTTCTGTAAAACAGTGCTTATTTCAATTTGTGATGTGAACCAGACAGTAATTAGCAGCGGTGTCAGAAATTCAGTGCTTTGTTAAATCTTAAATTTCCCGACAACTGGTGAGAGAGAGAGAGAGAGAGAGAGAGAGAGAGAGAGTGAGAGAGTCTCACTGAGAGAGTCTCATTGTCCATTTTATTAGCTTTGCCTACCATACAGCTGGACTCTGTAGTTTACTGTTACACACTGTAGTCCATCTGTATAATCAGTTTATTAAAAAAAAATGATGCCGCTGAATCATCACCATGATGCACAGATGCATTTTAAACCCCTGTCACTACTGTAATTGAAACTAATTAGGAAAGACACAAAAGCTCAGAAAACACTCTCTAATGAAGAGTCTCTAAGGTACGGGTCTGTGCTTTGCACAGATTTTTAATCATAAAATGAAAGACATAACATTTTCACTGTAAAAGGGGACATCAGAATGGCCCTAGTCTGATTACTGATCATCCTGATCATCCCAGTTTACAGTTTTTCTGTGACCCCAAGTCCCCCCACCGAGGTGAAGCAGATCTGTTGCGTTTTTTTTTCTCTAATAGCAAAAAATATATAAATTGAAAGTGTATTTTCTAAACTTTGAATTTTCTGTTTTTGTGGAACATCTGTTGCCATATTTTTGGAAGTGCAGAACCTGTTGTAAATTGTAATTAATTAATAATGTAGTTCATTATGTACCGACTGGACAATTACAGTCACTCTGCATTAAAATAACAATGCAGCGTAAACTCAATGTGTAATAATGTGAGAGTGATATTACTGGACTTCTAAGGGTTAAATGCACGCTTCATTCCATCTGTAGCATTTTTGTCTTTGCACGCCTGCTGCGGCCGCAACCTCTATGCATCTGTTAAGGGGATTGGAACTGGCATGGATCTGCTGCATTATTGAGTGAGCTGGGTTCTCTGTTGTGTTTGGAATGAGAAGGGACAGACATGTGGCATCTTGCCTGCACTCTACAAAAGGCTGAAAAAGACCACCGCTGACCCCGGGCCTGGTTTTAATCTCAGCTTGTTTGCCTCTCTGTCCTCCTCATCTCCGGAAGGGTGTCTAAAAAACCCGTGTCTATTATAATCAGCTAATTGCTAGTAAAGGGAGGTAATTAGCCGTCTGCGCTAGCAGTGCTGATGCCAGCGTCTTGGTGGGAAGGTGCTGGTGCTTTCTTTAGAAGGCGCTCGGGACGCAGGACAGTGCATGAGAGGAGGCCAAGAGTGATGTTTGTTACATTTATGCATTTGGCAGATGACTTTATACACTTTTGATTGTTTTTCATTGATTTTCTATGTATGTATTTCTTTTATTGTTGTATTGAACTATTATTCTTCTTAAGTTTTATTATTCTTTTGATAAGGTGCCATCTCCCCTCCGAGCTCGCGCGGAATGTTTGAACTTTTCTAACATCGAAACGTCCTTTAATGTTCAGCGTAGTGAGCGTGTATTCAGATTTTTGATCGTTTTATCAGTGGTCCCAGTATTGATCATTTAAAAAATCAATTTTTGTGGTCGTGTCACCTCTGTAATGTAGGAGAGAGAGCGAATGGTCGAGTCACCCTCAAAATGTGTGTTAGAGTCTGTGACGTCACGGCTAAGGTGGCCGTAAAGGGACAAAACACGGAGAAACACAAACATGGGAAACAAACGTGGAGCAAAACACACAGCAGACTCATAAACAGCCTTCAAGCTCAGGTCAGTAATAAAAAAAAATGTGTGTCACTGCTTGTTGCGGTCTAATTAAAAATAATCATCCCTACGCATTCAGCCATCCTTAACCATTAATGGCTTGGTAAGAGCCAGTGAGTTAACGCCCCCTCTGTGATTCAGAGGTAGATCACTGGCCCCTGAATGAAGGGAATCAGAAGAACCCTGGTTCAAATTAGTGCTAATAGATTTATTTTTTTAACACTAACTTTTTTTTGCCCATAAAATCAATGGTTGGGTGTCTCCAAACACTGGTTTTATAGCGACCATACAATCACACTTATCACAGACATGCATCTGGTTATGTTATTTGTCTTTAATTTTTTTACTTGCTACTATTTTTATGCTTAATATTTTATTCTGTTCCTGTAAAGCACATTGAGTGACCTTTGTGTACGAAAATGGGCTCCATAAATAAATTTGACTTGACTTGACTTATGCAGACCGACATACAGTTTAATGATGCTACAGAGATGGGTGAACGTAGCATCTAGCGTCTTACCCAAGGACTCTAATTGGTCTGTTGTGGGTAATCAAACCAGTCTGCTGCTTCCTGGGTTGGGTATCACCCACTACGCTACATCAGCCACAATGATTGTTGAAGGGTGTGGCCAGTATATCTGTTCTGTGAATTTATTCAGTTTGGATCAGAATCAGAAAACTTGATCCTGGAGGAAATTGCTTAAATTGATTAAATTGCAATTGTCACACTCTAACAGTGTTATATAAAGAGTAATATATAAGCATTTTAGCTCTTGTGGTGGAGCCTCACCCTTCAATACTGTAGTCCCTTGCTATGTAGTCCCATTATATTCTTTGCAGTTTTAGTTTCTGCTTATTACTCCATTTTTTAAATTACTTTTATAGGTTGGTGTTATGTTATTCCTATGTTGAAGGTTAGGTTTGGCTTTTTTGATATTTTAACCATGACACTGTTTCGTGTAGCTGTAAGATTTCCCCCTGTCTTTGGGAGATCTCAAGCTTGAATCCTGGTAATCGTAAAAAAAATTGCTAATTACTGCTGCATTATTGGCAAACTTTTCAGAGATAAGAAAAATAAAGATTTATATTCCTCACAGAGACTGCAAAGCTAAGGTCAGCACCGGGACAGGCTGAATAGTGAACACACAAAAGACATCATGGTCAGAATAGCAAAAACACGTCAAGCATAACCTTTAGAGGGAGAATAAAATATTACAATACAAAAATCTCTGTGAAGAAATGGAAGGAAAAGTAAGAATTATGAGAGCTAAAAAAAACAGAAGCAGACATTAGAGTTTAAGAATTGTGATATTTGATCGTTCATTGTTGACAACCAGATCATTTGGTTAATTACTGTTTCACCAAAGCTGTTGGATTTCTGACCATGTTTAATTATATTGGATGACATTGATTATCAGATGTTTTAGCTTAAAATGTAAAATTAGAATTGTTCATATCAGTTGGGCCGGAATAGTTACTTTGATGGAATCCTAGACTGCATTCTTTGCAAGGTAATTTCCTCTTGTTTGTTTCTTAGCTCCAGAACATTTTCTGTGAAAGACCTGATTATGTAGGGTTACACAGTCCTAAGCAGTTTGTCTCTTTAGCTAGAGTCTGTCTGTGTGTGTGTGTGTGTGTGTGTGTGTGTGTGTGTCTGTAGATTACACCTGTCTGGGGTGCTAACACCAAGAAGGATCTTTTTTTCAGGTAGTATTAGCATCAGCGGAGTAAAAGGAAATATCTGTTGGGTTAAACAGGAGACTGTGTTATTTAGTGTTGAACCACAGTCATAAATACTGTGGTAAATATACGCTTATACATGTGTACAGATAAAAACACACACATGCACAAATCAATGGCATAAAATTGGGAATTCACGGTAGTCCCTACCAATATCCAATGACTGCAGAATTGTGCAATAATTTTAAACAAAACATCCAAATAAAACTGCTGTTTTCCATCCATGTTTGGAGCACAAACAGGCAACAGTTCTGTTTCTGTACTGCGAGTCCCGCCTTCCTAACTCAGTACCATTATCTGATTGGCTGTTCGTTTCTTTGCTAGCGTGTGATTGGCTGAAGCTCTGTCTGTCTTTAAGAAGCTCCAGAGCTCAGTGCAGTGGTTTGTGTGGATGTAGGAGAGAAAGAGGACGAATTTATACTAACAGTTCTGTTCTCGAAAATACAGAACACATCGTGTTTGATGTTGATTCAGTACGAGACTAGAGTTACACAGTAAACCGAAACTCAAAAAGTACCATGAACTCCTTGTATTTATGATGTGGAAATTTAAATTTCTAGATCACTGGTGTTCTGTAATTGTGGTTCTTTGTTATTGGTTATGTGGACGACAGGACCAGTCTGTAGGTTCCCCCATATGTACTATGTACTTGTACTTTGATGTTAATGTATGAAAGATGTTAGCGATTGCACTATGTTTGGAGGAAAGTTACTGCTTTTGTCTCCGTATCAATGTCAAAATCAATCCTACATTCTTGACACACACACACACCTACACACACACATTCTGCATCTGAAACTGAACAAATACTATGCATTCCAACCACCTATTATTTGTTGTCGTGTTCAGCTGTCATTGGCAGCTTGCGGTCAGCCCAAGTGTTGTTTTCAGTGCGAGAACAGCCTAGCAGGGCGGATGAAGTTATTTTGCAACTTGCAAGCTGTTAGCTGCGTCCAAGCTGCCAGGGTGGACGAGCCGCGATTGGCTTTTCACTGCAAGCATCTAGTGTGAGATAGAAAAAACAGTGCATGCCTGTGAGTCTATATGTATATGTGTGCCTGAGTGTACATGTTTGTAAAGAATGCGGTCACGCCTGAAAAGACTGCACAGATTTCAGAGCAGCCACCCGAGAAGGATGCATCCAAGAATGATGGATAGACCAATTGTAGCTTTGTAAAAAGAATACTGGAAGAACAGGGTGTCGGTACTTCTCAGTGTTTCCAGCAGAAGTGGTGGTAATTCACATGTATGCAAGTCTCTGGTCTTAACCTTCAAATCTCAAACAAGTCCCACGTTAAGCAAGTCAAGTCGGGTCAAGTGATATGAAATTTTGATGATCGAGCCCTAAACTAACCTCAAACACATACGGATAAGAAGCTGTGTAACATTAACACATCTTGCTTGCCAATAAGTTATTGAATTAACATACACATCAACCAAAATTTGACTTGAAAACAGGCTAGCAAGCCAAGTTAGAAACCTGTTAGAATTATATACATACGACACAAAATTCAAAAGGGTAACAATGAAGAAAGAGTTTACCAGCTACGGTGCAAAAAATTATATCCTGGCAAGAGAAGTCACTTATATTTAGTCTATATTTCATTTTAAGATGATTGGAAGAATATTTTAAGATTATTAAACTCATTCATTGACATGTTTACTTGTTGTTCGTAATTTTATCTAGCGAAATCTGCAGACAGTTGTCATAACGCAGGCTAGCCAATGTAGTTTGATGCACTTGCAGGAGGTACTTGTGATACTTTATTTTAGGTTTTGTTGGGGAAACACCAACAAAGGAGATTCCGAACACAGTGTTGCCTCTGAAATACAGTCAAACAGAAACCGTTCCAAAAGCCTCTTTGAAACCAGCTGTGATGCAGGGAAGGAGAGGAAAGGAAACAAACAATCCAGCCGCTGGAGTGTGCCTGGTCTGTCCTCAGTTGAGGGACTGCCGGGTGTACTTTTCAATTTCTAGACTGAGGAGGACAAAAACAGACACACAAACACAGAGCCACTTTAGCCAGCAGACATGAGGGTGAACGGACGCTAGATTCCGGTTCAGGCAGGGTTTAAGTAGTGTAGTGAAACACAGAACAGGTGCTGGTAATCGAGTAAGAGGGAAACCAGAACGAAACTCCAGAGACGGGGATGGCCGGGGGTGACACAACTGTGACAATAATTTTGCCTTAGAATTTTACGGTGTCATAGTGATCGTGAATATTAGATATGGCAAAGATGGTTGTTTTTGCAGTCTTACTAGTTTGCTACAAGGCAGATTTGTGTACTCTGTGTGGTTTTTGATGTTGAATTGGTTATATGGCCTTCCATATTGTTCAATACCGATCCTCTATATCTCCTCTTGTGTCCATTCTAATGATGGTTATCACCCACTTCTACAAAGTCTTAGGATCTCAGTTATCCTATTAACAGTAGGCTACCTCACGCACAGCGTTACGAGATATTAAAAGTTCTGGAGGCTTGTTAGAGCTACAAGTGGGCAAATAATATTTAGGGCAGCAGTTTAGTAAAGGGTCAGTTAGGACAACGACTTAAAACTCACCGCTGTCTTAGTTCTTCAGGGGTAAAGGACCGTTCCTTCCTGACATAAAGAAAAACTCTTTAGATGAAGATTTAAGAACGATCTGAAAGCCTGATATGCACCCATGGAAAAAAATAAGAGACCACTTTTCCTTTTGTTTCTGTTCACTGTTTGTACAGTTTGCGTCAGTGTGTGTGTATAAAATGCACAGGCTGCTATTCTTTTATGAACTATTGCAGTGTGAGCTGTGTAAAAAATAAGAAATGCCTCCATATGTGCTGTAAGTGCAGTAGTGTTTGTATAGCAGCTATTCTATGTGCTGTATTCCAGCAGCTTCACTCCTGATTCAGTTTCTGATGGGATGAAACAGAGCTCACACATGCACACACTACCAGAATCAGCATCGCGTTTATTGGCCAAGTGTGTGAGCGAACACATACAAGGAATTTGATTCCGGTCGATGGTGTCTCTCAAGCACAACGGTATAAAAACAACAATACGTAAAGACACAGTGAACAATATACTGAGCAATATAATACACTACGCACTTAACATTACTATTTTAATTGTTGCGATTGTGAAATAATGTAAGAGTGTTGTGTAGTTTAACATTTCCAAGGTATGATCAATTATTTCTATGTATTATTTTTAAATTCCCTCCAAACATTTTTTTGTTTGGAATTTTGAATCGAGTGTGATCTATAGTGTATAAAACAACAGTGACCTGCGCATCTTACACAGACACACTCCCACTAATTACAAAAGCAATAACCAGAAAAAAAACAATGCGGTCTCTTATTTTTTTCCATGGCTGCAGTTTGCGTGTGAGTGTGCAGGGTTGGTGTGTTGTTCTGTGCGTGATTGGAGAGATGAAGATGGTGGATGTCTAGGACGGTTACGAAGCATCCATCACATCTCCAGCATGACAGCCAGTTTGGCACACATGTCAATGTTTATCTCTCTCTCCCTCTCTCTCTCTCTCTCTCTCTCCACCCTGTCTGCTTCCCTTCTCTGATTATATTGCTGATGTCCATGGCATCCTGGGAGAAATTTTGACACGAAGGGAGAGGTTATTTTAGTCAGGTGGGTGTGAGTGGGTGTCTCTTTTAATTATTCTGCAACAGTTCTGCATGTGAAAGCATGAGTGGAGTCAAAGGAGGGTGTGTGTGTGTGTGTGTGTGTGTGTGTGTGTGTGTGTGTGTGTGTGTGAAAATATGGTCTATGTTTGCATCATGAGTGGATATTTAGGGATGGCCCCGGGTGCCTGTGTGATGGAGCTGATTAGATCAGGATGGATGACCTGCGCTGTCTATTTTTCCTTGTCTGTCTCAATATAACTATAGCGCAATGAAGACAGGGTGTAAATTCCAGGGAGTTTTTTTTAATACTTTGACCTTTCCTTCTGTTCAATTAAAACACTCTTCAGGTTGGTTGTACATGAAGAAACTGAATGAAGAAATTGAATAATGTAATTGAACAGGATGCCCATAGTGTTTTTAACGGTTTCGTACAGGTAACAGAATTGGTATAGATTACAGAGAACAGGAAGTCACATGTAGACTTTTAATTTAACACTATTATTAAATTGCTTTAAATGAATGCAGTCAACATCACCACATAAACTCTTACCTTTTCAGTCATTTTGTACGTTTTAACGTTCGGAGTTAAAATTTGAGGTAGAGCAGTGTGTGTTAGCTAGATTTTTGTCTGTTCTTAAGAAAAATTGCAAGAACTCCTTTGTCAAAGAATATGATGGAATATTTGCAGGCTTAGAAATCCGTGCTGTATGAACTGGGGTTATTTTTATGATTTGTTTTATAGTAGGTAAAAAGATCCTGAATCTTTACCGACCCCTTTTACCAATTCCCACTGGAATGCTGATGACCTTACTGACCATAAAACTGACATGGAGGATTCATGTCAGACTATAGTCGCCGAGAAACACTGGTTACAATAACCCCACCTCCCCGTTTAAAACTGTTCCAATTTTTTTTTAAAGAGTAGTGTCTTATTTAGCAAGACTTCAGCTAACAATTTCTAGTCAGCCGTTTCTTAGACAATAATTCTGAAATCCAAAGAACCTGTTGTATTTTACTAACTAACTTGATAGCAGATGGCACATAAGTAACTTAACAAGATAAGGTTACTAGCTTGTGTAAGCCGGAATCATGGATCTTATACATGATATAAGAATGTTTAAAAATATATATATATAATTAATTATTTTCTTTAACATTTTACATGCCACCCAGAACTGCATCCAGTTACATTTTCCAGGGTTCTTGCCACTGAAGGATTAGAAGTCTCCAGACTTCTCCAGTCAAACCATAAACAGCTACACAGTTTGAGAGCTTCCTTTTTTATGGCAAATGCAGTTGACCGGTGTTGTTGCAGAATGAGAATACCCACTGTAAGCACAAAAACGTGTTTCATGGTGTCATTTGTCATGGTGATGATACACCATCATATTGCCTGTTCTTTCTCTGTCTTTCTCTCTTGTAAAAAAAGAGAAGATTTGTGGGCCTCCCCTCTGTATTCTTCCCTTGTCACATCTCTATTTCTCTCCATTTCTCTCTTTCACTCTATTTCTGTCCTGTTCTCATTCGTTCCCCGTCCTCCATCATCCTCCTACCCTACATCGCTCACACAGAGTTTTCTGATTGTTCCCAACCGTTGTCTCCCCGGTATAATCACCCAAACACCCACACACTGTGTATCAGCTCAGCCACAGTCGTCTGAGAACATGCTTTCATTCGGCCCCTCTGGCATTTTTACCAAATTGCCCGCTTGTGAAAAAGAAGAAGGAAAACACACAGGGCTTGCTTATCTGTTTGTTTAGCCCTGTCTGGTTGCTTAATTCCCTGGCGTGGTTACATTACTGTGTAAATAAGAAAACGCAAAGTTGGATTATGACTGAAAAACTAAAAGCCAAAAGAATTATCCATCAGTCCATCTGTTGTAAACACACCTACACTCTTAAAAATAAAGGTGCCCAAAGGGGTTCTTTGCATGACGCCATAGAAGAACCATTTCTGGTTCTCTAAAGAGCTTTTCGATAAATGAGTTTTTGGAGAACCGCTTTTATAAACGAGAAGAAGTTCGTGAACATGAAGGGGTGTAAAGAACCTCCAGGAGAAGGCGATACAAGCTGTATCTAGCCTCCATTATCATGGGCAGTGTGAGGCTGCTTGACAATAAGATGGAGGAGCTTATGGCGCTAGTCAGATATAACAGGGAATTTCGCAAGTGTAGTTTCATGGGCTTATCTGAGACATGGCTGCATGAATGTATTCCTGACACTGCCAGGGCAGTTGCTTGCTTTTCATGCATCCATGCAGACAGAATGCAGCGTGATAGTGTACGATGGTGCCACCCTTGTCGCATTGTGCTTGAGGAACGTGTCTATAGCCCAGACATTGAGCTGGTAGCTCTGGGGCTATGTCTATACTATCTGCCCAGAGAGTTCTCACATGTGATCGCCATTGTTTACATTCCTCCATCGGCCAACGCGATGACGTGATGACGTGATGATGTGATGTCATCTGCTCTGCAATCGCAAGACTCCAGGCAAGACACCCTGATGCTTTCTTTCTCATCTTCGGAGACTTCAACCTTGTCTCTCTGAACAGGACACCTAGCCCCTTCACACAGTTTATGGACTGTCCAACCGGAGAGAAGAAGACACTGGACTTGCTTTATGCTAATGTCTAAGAGGCATAGAGCTACACAGCCATCCCACCTCTGGGCAGATCCAATCACAACCCAGTGCACCTCCTGCCCGCCTACCTACCACTGCTGAAGATGCAGCCAGTCACTCTCAGGACAGTGAGGGAGCGGTCAAAGGAGGCCAGTGCAGTCCCGCAGGACTGTCTGGAGACTCCAGACTGGGAGGCTCTTTATGAGCTGCATGGTGAGGACATTGATAGCCTCACATACTGTGTCACAGAGTACATCAAATTCTGTGTAAAATCCATGTGCTGCTTCCCCAATAAATCATGGGTCACCAAAGACATCAAAGCACTCCTGAAAGAGAAGAAGGAAGCATTCATGGTCAGGTGACAGGGACGCAGCCAAGGGGTTACAAAGGCATTTGTCTCTGAAGTTGAATAACAGAGTATTTTCTGGAAAGTTTTATTTTATTTGGACTTTATGTTTACAATATGTTTTATAATGTTCTTGTCTTTATATCTATGTATGACTGTGCAGTTATAGCCTCAGCAATTTCCCCAGGAATCAATAAGGTTTTCCGATTCTGATTCTGATATAATGGGAAGAATAAGAAGTGGCCAGGTTAGTCTTGAACTGTCCACTTTAACTTGAGCCTTTACATTTGTGTATTATTCAAACCCATTATAATCTTTGTGTTATCCTGAATTCGTTGTTTGTATTAGAATTAATGGTTTGCATTTGTATTGTTTTGCAGTTGCACTAGTATGTGTTTACTGTAGTGTCAATAGTGATTTTACAGTGCCAGAAACAAAACTGAAATCGTCGATCTACAGTTTGGGTCATGGTGCCTGTGGTGTGAAATACAGATTTTTTTTTTTTTTGTCACCGCAAGAGTGTGTTGAAGTTGCAGATTCCAATTGAAGTTAAAATGTTGGGTGATGCAGAGTTCATTGTGGTTACAACTGACAGCTGGACCTCATGAGCGGCAGAGTGGTTTGTTACGGTAACAGCACACTATTTGGAAATGAAAGGAAAAAAAAAACTAGTTCTCCAAACACAACTACTTTATGAAACACAAAGGACTGAACAGTTGGCTAAAGTGCTGAAAAAGCCTGATAAACGTTGTTAATGCAGTACATATGGCTGGAATTTCTCCTCAAGAGCAAGAAACCGTGAAAAGAGTGCACCATTACACCCCTAATTGCCAGTGGTTGTATGATGTGTTTGTGTAATACATTGTATTCTGTAGCGGAAGACCACTGATGGAGGAAAACATGCCAGTGGTTCTGAGACTGAGGGATACAATGCGCTACAAACTGCTGCATGATATGACAAATTGTTTTCTACCATTATGTCCCTTTATCGTCCACTCAGAATCCTGGTTTTCCTACATTTGATCCATTTTATCCATGCTTCTGATGCCAGCAACTGAGTGCGTGTATCTCTATGTGCGGCAGCTGAAGTCATATGATACGTCCCCCCGCTGCAATAATAGTTCTGGTGCCCCGTGATACAGAGAACATGCAGGAAAGAGAGATGGAAGGGAAAAGAGGGAAAAGAGGGTAGAACGGGCAGGAGAAAAGGGAGGGAGGAAGTTACAGGTGTGCATGACAAACCCTCACACATGATCACATGTGCACACACACACACACACACACACACACACACATACACAGACATGCGCACACATGCACACACAAACTCGAGAGACAGCTCTTCTCCCAAGCCACCAGCTTAAGTGGCTTGAAAATTAATTGGAGCACTTGGAGAGCAAAATGAAATCCTTAAGGTCCTCAGATCCTCCTCTTCTGCTCTGTCTCTTGAATTAAACACTGTGCCCCGCTCTTCTTTGCACCAAGTCACAAAGAAAACCTCACAATTAGTCCTCTGTGGCCCCCACATCCTGTGTTTCCCTCTGATGCTCAGCAAATTATACCTTACCTTACTGCTGTACAGTGGTCTGCTCCCTGTGGCTGGTTCAATCTCTTGATTCAACTTCATTATCTGAATTACATTTACTTTCTCAGTGAATCTGCAATGGTTACTTGGCAAACTTAAACTCTTCTATTGTTTTCTCATAAGGCATTTTTTCCATCAGGTAGGGGATTATGGCCCTGGTCTGGTAACTGTGTCTGTTTCTCATCTCATAGAGTGTCAAGCTTAGTTCCTTCCAGCCCACAGCTCTGCAGAGATTAGTGTTTTGCTTTTTCTAACACTCAGTTCTACCCATGAAGGCCTTGCCTGTTATCTGATGAGTTAAATAGATTAAACAGCCAGATGGACATAACTTTCTACAAGGAATTTTGAATTACTTTGTATATTTCTTTAATGACGTCTTCTCCTGATCACAGTATTTTGTGTATGTAGCATAGTGTGTTCAGTACTAAGCATTTTCTGAGTATTTCTGGAGAGTTTTATTTTGACTCCTATTTTGACTTTTACAATATTTTATATTGTTCTTGTATTTGTGTCTCTGTCTCTGCAATTTCCTCCAAGATCAATCAAGTTGATTCGAAAGGCTTTCTACAATAGCCTATAAACATATGGACCGCCTCTAGGCTTTAAGATAACTGCTACTGTTTTAGCTGTGCATACCTGTGTGCACTTTGCTGTGCATTTTAATAAATAATAGCATGCCAAAAATGGTCAGAAATCACATAATCAGGTCCGCCAGCACTCATGCACTAAGTGTAAGACTCCCGCAAAAGACACAGAACTCATGCCACACTTTTCTCACTTCTTCACTTCCACATTCCAGTGGAGAAACCAGGGCTGGTATTCACAAAATAGCCATAAGGAAGACTGATCTTGGGTCAGATTCCTCTGTGTTTATGATGAATGCTTGACAAATACTAATTCTAGATTAGCACTCCTACAGTTCAGGTGGTTTGTGAAAACAGACTGTGGGACAGACTGTGCTCTGCAGCATTCAGCTGCACGGCTTTGTTCATTGTTATAGCTCCCAGTAAATCATACTGTGTTCTAAAATACGTCCACAAGTCTGCACCACCTTAACCCTTAGAACGCAAGCAGTACGGATCCATGCAAGAAACACAACAAATGGTAAGTCGTCGTCATACAACAAAATAACTCCTTTAATGGAAGTTCCCCCAGTTTGTGTTGATGTTCGAGGTGTCAGACGTCATGCTGAGCTTTGTTTGGTGTTCCTGTGTCACGTAGAACCAAAGTT
>JBBPCZ010012472.1:0-34721 GCA_037974445.1 Brycinus macrolepidotus
TCTGCCGTGACAAAGCAATTTCCCACTTGTGGGACTAATAAAGGATTATCTTATCTTATCTTATCTTATCTTATATATATATATATATATATATATATATATACACACACACACATACAGTCAGAGAAGTGTAAGAAGTGCTAATGATCTAAGTGGGAAGTCTGTCATTGGTGAGTGATCACGTGATTCACAACCACAGGTCAGGCCTCACCTTGCTGAATCTCATTCTCAATGGAGACCAATGTACTATGGAAGTTGGAGCAGATGGCCTGGGCGTCAGTCCAGCTCTTCCCCTCCCCTGGCTGGGCTGGGAGGTGCAGCAATAGACACTAGCCAGTCAAATTCAAGAGTTAAATCACATTACTTATCAGGAAGATAATGAAATACAGTCCACCAGATTAATCAAACAGACACAGAAGTTGGAGCGGACAGTGAGATATTTGTTATTGAAACAGCTTAGTTTTGTTGTTTGCGTAATGAACAGGGGTTCCACAGGTTATAAAGCTGTGTTCAGTCTGAACATATATAACAAATGTGAGTCTGTAGTTCTAAATGTCATGTATGTGAAAGAAAAATGAATAGTTTGCTCTTATAAATCACATGTGTTTCATTCCCTGATTAATCATCAAATCACTAGATTACTTGATTGCTAATGTTATCGATAGTGACAGCCCTAGTTATGTTCTAAATTATTTTAAAATTATTTTTATAGAGTCAAATCTAAGTGGTTAATGTAGGGACCCTCACGGTCATAACTACAAACCCTACATGCGTTTCAGAGCCACGTTGTTACCAATAAGTCTAGCTCTAGTCTAGACCAACACTAGGGTTCAAGGCATTATTGGAGCTGCTGCCTAATATATAATTTGGTCTGGTTTGAAAGGGCACAGTTTTGGCTGAAGTGAAAGTTAATGTCATCTCAGCTTTAACTGACTTTCAGTGATGTTCAATAAACAGGAAGAGAATAACAGCATAACGATTGTTACGTATTAACTAATTACTGTGAAAGCCTACACTCAAAATAACCGTTGGATGAACTTTCCATTTTAATTTGCAAATTAGGCTGAGTTAGCATACACTGTCTCTGTTGCCTCAACATAAAATGCAATTAGTAAGTCTTGGTGCCTTGTGTAAAAATGAAATAAATAAGTGTAAATAATGTTTCTTTACTTTATTTAGTGATGATGTTTTGAGAAGACTGGATTGTGACCACAGATGCTAATCCAAAGTTGTTCAAGTCATTTTAGACTTACAATATCAATTGTAAAATGAAGTGTAATGTATGGTTAGTGTGGATGGATATCTACATCCCACCTTGTGGCCAAAGTAGATCCAGTTTTCTGGGCAGGCACCGATAAAATAAGGCTCCCGTGGAATCTCCATCACAGAAACAGTTCTGCGTTTACACACATAACTACGAAGATCTGCACAGAGGCTTGTTGACCACTGCCCTACAGTGACAGCATAGCATGTGGTTAGAGACACGAGACACTGTTTGTACAAAAGAGCATGTGTGTGTGTGTGTGTGGATTGCCCATCGAGTTTGGGGACACCTTGTCTTCCTAATAAATTTTCAGAGTAATACTTAATGTTCACTGCAACCCTTCAATTAAGTAAGAAAAGATTTGTTAATATGAAAAAATTATTTGCTGAGCACTGATGAGTGCCTAGCATTATTACCAAGGTACTACTTTTGTTTTTTCCTTCAGAAAAAATGACAAGATCTAAAAAGCTTTTCATTTAGTATGCTAAATCCCTTCAGATAAAGCATGCCCATTCACTGAAAACAATTTGAATAGCAAGGGGTCAGTAAATTTTTAATGGGCAGTGTATGTGTGAGGGGAGTTTGAGAATATATTGGTCATGCTCACCAGTAAGAGTAGAGATGGAAATACAGTTTTTTCCAGTTCCTTTAAGAGGTCTTCCGTATTTCCAGTTCTCATAATCTAGGGCAGTTCCATCAGTCCAACTATAAGGTGCGTACACACACACACACACACACACACACACACAAGGAGCAAAAGCCCATGTCGAGCAAATGTATTACTAGAATATTGATACTAATCTTAAAGACTGCTCATTGTGTCAAACTTTAATTTCTTTATGCATGAAGCTTAGTAGAAACAAACGCACCTGAAACCTTCATGCCCACTACCAGCTGAGAGACCAATCCACCATTCAGCCGAGCTATGAGGAACCTGTAAAAGAGAGAAAGAGTGAGAGAGAAAAGAGTGACAGCTTACTATATGGCTTTAGAGCAACGGCTGAAACTTCACACCTCCCACTTGTGAATGTGTGCGTTTTTCTGATGAGCATATATGGCATATCTGTTCATACAGAAACAACATTTATTCATTATATATACACCATATTCATGTATTTTACACTGCATTGTTTTTTGTATTTGTTTGTATTTTGAACTGGCCAAATATATACATTTCAATGCCAGTCTGGCCACTTATTTTACAACAAATAGAGAATAGGTTTTAAAGCAAACTAAATACAGATACAACAGATAGCACTTCTTAAATAAATCAAAGCATGATCATAATCTGAGTATGGAAGCTTCATGCACCTTGGTTTTATGACAACCAAATGTTTTGTATTAGCATTTCATTAAGCAAATTGTTCTGTTAATGTCTGATTTGTGCATTCTCACACTAAAACATTCAAATTATGGCAAATGAATACTGACCCCATATACTAGTTATCACTCTCCTTGTTTACTGATAATCAGTAAATTTGCAAATTTCCCACTTGTGGGACTAATAAAGGTTTATCTTATCTTATCTTATTATCAGCCGCTAAAAAAAATCCAAAGGCTTTCATTTTTCAACAACTGCTTTAACTTTTAAACGGGTTTCTCTTTGTCAAGCCCTGCTTAAATGAGCTTGTTCACAAACATTTCCCTTCTAGTATTAAAACTACAAACTACAATTACAGTTTGCAACAAGAAAATAAAGGCATTACAAGGTTTTCTATTATAGTAACAACTGATACCTTTGTCTGTATGTGTGTGTGCACGTGTGTGTGGATATATCTGTGTTTATGTCACTGTTTACTCACTTTCACAATGCGTTCTCTGATGAAGTCCAGCTCATCTTTGGAGTGTATTGACAGCAGGTCTGCTCCCATCATTTTACAGGCGAAGGACACAGAGTCCCAGGGAAACGGCTGGCCGGCAAATAAATACTCTGCCCCACGGTAAAACACCCATGGCTCATTCTCTACACATACAAACAGTTATGTAAAAGCATCTTCATCAGTATGAGTGTAGGTAATATAAGCGACAAGGTCACTTACGGTCATTGTACCAGTAAGGCTTTGTTAACTCCACACCTGAGAAAGAAGATGGTAAAGACAAAGTCACACAGTTTGAATGTCAACCTAAAGTCTGATAAAACTAAGCAGGCAGGTGATGAAAAACATGGGGAATTTTGTAAAAATGTAAGCCTAGACATTTATCTTTCATCCCAATCAGAAATCTGGACAAGTGTGTGCGTTTACATTTAATCAAGTGTTGCGCTGTATTGTGTGAGCCTGCTTTCCACTCTTATCAGCATATGAATGACAAAAACTCATGATGCTGCACTATTTTACACAGTTTTTACACAGTTCCTAATTCCATACGCTGAATACGCTGAAATGAAATGCTCTGGCTAAGAGATTTTTCTGTTTTCTGTATATGTAGGAGTTTTAGCTGCTACTTGGTTTTGCTTAGCATTCATTTTGGCAGCCTGTTTAAATGTAAACATGCAAAATCATTCGAGGGCTGTACTGGCCAATAAAACTAGGAGGGGCAATCTAGATAAGCAACAGACTTCAGGATTCACTGTTTCTTTTTTTCTGAGACTGTGAAAACCTTTGAGATTTATATTCACATGTGTAGAGGCAACATTGTAAGGTCCAGGTTTAAATGACAAGACTCTTTTACTTCAGTCTGAAATTACTTCCCACACATAGTGGAGATTTACTTTATGAGTCACACTTGAGAAATACCTCTTGTGGCATTGTTTATCTTTTTTTTTATTAAGTTAAATGTTGACTTATTCATTTTACTTGCTGTGACTAAGGCTTTGTTACCACCCCTGGCTCAAATGGAAATTGTCCTAGACATACTGAATACTCAATTGTGAAATACATGTGTCTTTATATGCGAAAGGTCTAAGGTGCATTAGACTTGCAGCTCTGTGGTGTCCCATTATTGTTTTATCTAAACATTAAAAAGTATATCAACAGGATTCTTAAGCAATAAACATGCCCTCATATGTGGGTTTCCAAAACACATTTGCTAAACTAAACTCTTTTCAGGAACAATCAAACTAATTAGCAGTGATAAACATCAGTGTAGACCTTCTCACTGTCTTATTTAATCAATCGATTTATAGATCATTGCATAAATGTATTTCATTTGTGAATGATGAATAAACCAAAAGAGGTCCCAGTTTTAATCTGTGGATCTGTCTTGTCCTGGCTTACAGGAAAGGTGTTGGATAGGCTTACAGGAAGTATTTACTGTGTGTTTGTGCTTGTGTGTACACAACGAACTACCTCGGGGCACTTTGCATATCCACTCATGTTTGGAGTTACAGGGTTGAGGTGTGAGTGTGTTGAACAGATTGCTGTATGCTGCACAATCATGACCACTTGCTTCCTCATTCTTATCTTCTATGAACGATGTCACCACCTGCAGGACAAACAGTGGAATGAGAAAGAGAGAAAAACCTTTAACAGCACCAGCAGAGACCATGAGAGCTCACTGCAACAAAAGGCTTTAGTGACAGAATACAGAGGACAAAAACAACAACAAAAACTCAGACTGAGTGAACTACAACATGAACAATGTGTATTCTGTTATTGTTCCTGCAGGGGACTTAGTAGCAGGGATGGGCAGATCAATACTAAAACAATGATACATCCAATCCTGACATCTGATAAGTATTTTCTTTGAGCAGAGAGCTAAATTGAAAGAAAAAGCTAAAAGTTTTTGTTGCAAGTAAATGTGTGGGATAGGAACTATGGTTCTCATACACACACAACCATATGAGATGAACTAAACTAAATTTAAATCAGTTTATTTGGTACTTTATTTAATACGAATAGAAAGTGATGGATTTGAACATCCAAGTACTAATTAACACTGTTATATTTTTGATTCAGTCACACTCATTCTATCCTTAATTCATATTTCTGAATCATTTTAATGGAGTTTCACACTCCAAGGTCTAAGGTCTCCCATGACCCATGGACCCATAGTGACCCATTCGACTGTGATAAGGTAAATAGACAATTTCAAAGCCTTCTCACATCAGCATTCGGGCATATTCCATATTGGCATATTCATGTAAAAGTGTTTCAAGTAATGTCCTGAGGTCACAAGAATAAAACTTCAAAATGTCTATAAAATCTGCCACTGACTTCCTCAGATGGTGCCTCACACATTTCATACAGTGATCTCACACGTTTCATACAGTGACAGAAAACACAGTAGCATGCTGAAAGCTCCAGTTCCACTTGCTGATACATTCTGCTATCCCCAGTGTGAATGCATGCTTCAGAGAATTAAATGGGCCATCAGCAAAGTCTTAAAATGTTAAGGAGTTAAAACAGTGCACTCTCTCGCTGATTTTACCGGTGTGCCATCTGACCACTCCCAGGCTCCAGCAGACTGTGGGTCTCTCTTGGTGAAGCCAACCCAGAACCAACGGCCCTCTGTACTGAGGAGAAGAAGAGGGCGAGGACAATAGAGAGAGAGAAACCAAAATGATAGTGATTTTAAGGTCTCATTTTTGCCACTGTTGAATAGAACTGGGTATTGATGTTTTGATGCTTTTGATACTGATAGCAGTAGTAATAACTTTATTTTGAAACCAAATCCTAAACAATAGTGTCTTCAATGGCTTCTTTTTAATTACAAACCACAAGTGGGTGCAGAAACCAGAAATGAGAGTGAGGTGCTGAAAGTGGGTTATTTACTGACTACATAATTTAAAGAGCCAATCAGCAGTCTACATTTAAGCAAAAGTATGCATACTGGCCCATGGATGCTTAGATTGACTACTTCGGCACTAAATGACAGAAATTCGGCACTAAATTATGGAATTTTTCTTGGTAGTATTCAATTTCAGAAATGCACTGAATTTCAATACACAGCTCTACTCCTAAAAGGTATCATTATTCATAGATTAAAAAACACTACAGACTAACCTGTGTAATCATCATTATTGTATAGTTCTTTGTCAGTGATAAATCAACTGTGCAAACTGAAAACAGAGTTTGAAAGCTCTGCGTGTGAGCCAACCTGTGTAGCATCTTAGTGAGGAGCTGTTTGACGAAGGCCTCGTCTTCGTAGTGATGGAAGGAGGCCAGGTCAGCACCGAGAGCCCGGCAGAAAAACTCTGCCTCTGACCATGACCGACTCATCAAGATCTTCTCACTGTGAAACACCTAATTAGATCAAAAACCAACAAACAGCAAGCTATTACCATTCCACAGCTTAAAAACCATTGAAATAATTGTAAAAAGCCTGAATTTTGATAATAGTTTTGAGTAATATTATAGGTATTATTTCATATAGTGTCAGAAATAACATATGCAAGGTTATTTGACTTGGTGTAAAGCAAGTTAGTGGGTATTTTGACATGTAGTTTGCACCATTATAAGCTTACATTACTTGTTTGTTACATTCGCCTCATAACTCCAGTTATTTTGGCATAAGTGGAAAATTGTGCAAATTTGATGAGAACTTTTCCTTTCACAGAAGGAGAAGGAACTCACCTTGTAGCAGTGAAGCAGGCCAGGCGGACTCTCCCACCCTTCCTTACAAGGTGTAAAAAAATCTACATGGGACACGGGCATCACAGAGTCGTGATAACTGCTTATGCTCTGTTTGCAAACTGCCAAGGCCTTTTGCGAGTCACAGCTCTTCACCTCCCAGTGACCCAGAGACTGGCCACCTGTCATCGCCACACAGCCTCCTCTGCTCACTGCAGAGAAAAAAGAACACACAACCTAAAACTGTTAAAACCGATTGTCTGCTCAGCCTAAAACAATTGCTTTATTTGTTAACAAGCAACTGAACTTGTTTAATCAACTCTGATAAATACTTTGAATGAAAAAAATGAGTTAAATAAAAAGTTTTCTTAGTGTCATTTCAATTTGTAAGACAAACAACCACCTTTCCAAGCATATAGTCTTATTTTTGGGAAAAAAAAACATGCTTCTCATTTTTGCTGTGTGAAGAGGTGAACCACCAGATACAAAATATACAGTGAGGGGCACTGTTATTTAATAACTTTCGGTGCTAAAAACACTTTAACTGTACACACACAGTGTCTTTCGTCTTTGTACTTATGAATATGAACAAGGCATAATAAATTAAGATAACTTTACAATAAAATTGACTGAGAAACAGTATTTAGGCACAACAAATGAATAACGTTAGTACTTTGTCGCAAAGTCGCTCTTTACAACTACTGTTTCAAGATGTCTACACTAAGCTATTTTGTAATAAGATTTTGGAAGCATTTTGGTTTAATTTTGGCTCAGTCTTGTTGACAAACTGTCTTCAAATCTACAATGTTACAAGTTTCCTCTGCTGTACTCGAACCCTTTACAGAAATAGTCCTGAGTTGTTTGGGCTTACGTTTAGGCTCAATGTCTTGTTTAAACAGTAATCTCCTCCACTTTCTTGATCGATGAGACATGATTCGTCTTTAATATGCCCGGGTAGCAGCCCCACATCAACGCTCCCACCTCCGTACTTTACTGTAGGTATGATGTTGGAATTAGGAAAGCAATCCTTTTTTCTCCAAACATGACAACATGATACGGGGTGTAGGAACATTCCGCAAGCCTTTTTGTGTGACTACTGTAATCTCTCTTCCCTTCCTTATCATTAGTCTGAGAGAAGTCTTGCAATGGCGCACCTTTCTGGGGACAGTTAGCTGTTCCACGAACTTTCCAATTGCATATTATTCATTATTAACTGTACTGACAAAGATATTTAAGGTGTTTGCTAAGGCCATGTAGCTTTCTTAACGTGTGTGTTGTTTAATAAGAATGAGAAGTTTATGATTACTACTTCCCAACCAATTGCAACTTCTTTTATAATAACACCAGGACATTTCAATTTGACTTTTTTGCAGCATGAACATGTAGAGTTTGATTTATTTTCAATTTTTAAACTTTACATATATGTATATTTTGATACAGTGGCTGAACTTTTTTAATTTAATTTAGTTTTTCTTAGTTTAAGTTTATGAATACATCTGAAGTGCATATACGCACTAATTTCAACAGTGTAGTAAAGTAATAACTCTGGTCTTCTAAGGGTTAATGTGGATGCAGTTTCCTGTATTCCTGACTAACCGGGCTGGTGCTGGTTCCAGTTGGTGTAGGTGAGTGGTGTAGTAGAGCCATTCTGAGTCAGCCAGCGATACTCTCCAGTTCTGTTCCGGTCCTGCAGGGCGGTCCAGTATAACTGGGAAGCCGACTTGTTCTTTGCATTGATCAGGCTGTTTAGAAAGGCCTGTTCAAACCTGCATTAAAAAGAAGATGAAACGCTCTACAGCAAAACTGCTGTGTGCCTGGGTGTGTGTGTGTGTGTGTGTGTGTGTGTGTGTGTGTGTGTGTGTGTGTAAGGCAGGCATTGTAGTGATTGGTTACATTGTACCTGTCGCCGATGGTGACCAAAGGTGCTTCACAGTAATAGCCCTTTGCTGCATCCTCAAAGGTCTGTTCCTGGTCAGCAATTTTATAGCAGAAATGTCCTTTCCTCTTCCATCCCTGTGGTGTTCATACAACACACACATACATACACCTGAACAAGTGGTAGTGGCGTAAAAACACTGTGTTCACGACATAACATATAGAACCAGAACTAATTTACTTTCTTTTGGGGAAAGCTAACTTCCTAACTAGCACTAAAGCAATAAAAAGTCACATCACATGTGAAAGAAGACCTCGGCTCTAAATAATTTACCTAGCTAGGGCCTTAACCTGACACAGCCCTGTGTGCTGGGAACATGTACCTGTGTGGATGTAGTGAATTTATGCAAGTATGAAAATCTATAAAGCTACTGAGACCCTTGGGGCGACAGTTCAGCTCACCACCATGTATTTATGGTAGTGGTGATTCAAATCAGTTTAACTCCCTGAACTAACAGCTCCTATTACATTTAATTACATTTAGTTTCTAAACTCTCAATCGATACCACATTTTTGTGTTTGTAAGTGGAAGAGGAGATATTTTATTATGCTTTAAATGTACTGCTGTGCTTTCAGCCTTATGTACAAAGCAAAAAATCATCCTTTACATTTTTGCCATGTTTAAGTTTTTTTTACCTTCAAAATAAACAGGAAAAGTCCCGCCAATACTGTTGACACAAAATTTATATTACATGAAAATGTAATTCATTATGCAGTTAACTCTAGCCTTTTGGTTTACACCCCAATACACCCTTTCTTCTGTATTAATTCTCCCCTTGAATTTCTGTTACAAACACACACACAAGCAAAGTAACCCCCACAGTGGGTCTTGGAGGTCCCTGACTGGGTCCATCTGGTGTGAGGTGGCTGGTTGTTGAGGAGTGAGCAGTGTGTGTGTACGGGGCTGGGCTTCAGAGGGCTATGGGGGATAGGAGAGGGTCAGGGCAGACTATATAATACTGCCCAGCTCTGTTTTCACAACTGCTCTCCATTTGTCCCTAATTTCATTGACCCTCATCTTCTAGACACTGCATACACACACACACACACACACACACACACACACACACACGCGCACTCTGCCAACATGCTGCTTGTAACCTGAGCCAGTCCGAAAGGGTCTGGAGCCATATGCCATCATTTACTTGTTTTCACCTCTTCTCAAAAAAAGAAATAAGCCACTAGAAGCAACGAGCTACAGAGATTTCACCATAACTGACTAGTGCTGTTAAACTTCCACTTGTGACTTATGTACTACGTCTCCTCTTGTGGTTTATTGGTTTTTATAAAATCATCACAAAATATGATACAAATATGCAGATGTTCAGTAAAGGATTACTTTAATGCTAATAGTAACTGCACTATTCCATTGGCGAATCAAAACGTAATCACACTAATGTGTACATTCTAACTGAAAATAAATACATAAATCATCTATCGGCAAACTACAGTGCGAAATTTCTATGTATTTGCTTAATTTAACATAATAGAATGCCATAGATACATTTATATTTAATTTTTCCCTAATATGTTAAACCCATCTTCAATGGATGTGTATTTATTTACACATAAAAAATCAACAAACCATGGGATTTTGAGCACCCAAATTTTGCACATAAATGTACATTGTGACAACAGCTTTGAACATGGCTCAGCCACTCAGATTTTAGAACTGACTGTGTGTGGAAATAATAATGTCAGAGGGTCAGTGCGAGAGCCTGCATGTGAATGGAACAACTGATAGCGTATTTGCTTGTGTGTGTCTGCGCGTGTGTGTGTGCACGCCTCTGTTCTCTTTTCTCTCTGGGCATGTTGGTGCCTATGTCTGTTTCTCGTTCTCCAGCCACATGAGTCAAAAGGCCAATTTCCTGACCAATAAAAGCTCAGGCTGACACACGTCAGTATCTGAATCAGACCGTTGTTCTCCTGCCCCACCCCATTCTCAGATTGACCCAGACAGGCTGTCTGTCCGTCTGACAGTAAGTCTGTCCCATACAGCTGCCCCATCAGCCCCTCTCCATTCCGTAACAAAGGAATTCAGAAACCACTATACAAATACGAGAACTGTGACTGATATACTGCTGCCAACGCAACTTTTACATATTTATATCAACATTCGTCAGTTTGAGGCCTGTCTGTGGCACAATATCAAATGTGCCAGAAGAGGTTTAAGATCAGTGCGTCAGTGTGTGTGTGTGCGCATGTACGCATGCAAGAGGTTTTTCTTACTTCTGGGCAGCCAACATCCCATTCTCCTGTTGGGTGTAAGGGTACAAGGCCTGATGTCCGACACACTGCTGGGTGCTTCTTATCACAGTCCTCAAGTTGCCAGTTACCATCCTACAACATACAGACACACACAAACAAAGATATACTCATTTATTAAATTATACACAATGATAATGAGGAGCTCATTTCTCCTTTTTCAGATCTCTAACCCATGACAGTAGCTCTCACCTTCTTGTTGGCAGTGACACACAGGCGTCTATTTCCTTTGTAAGGAGACGGTGCCTGCCGGTGCCAGGATGTAAATGAGACTTCTGATTGATCTGACCATTCAGTTCCTGGAGAATCAGCTTTAATGGACAATCCAATCCATACTTTTGGGTCAGAGGCTAGAATATGAACACATGCACAGTTTCAGATAAAAATACAATACATATGTATAAGAGCTGAAGTATTCATTCTTGTTAATAATTAACTGCCAGGCATATTTCATATGAATTACACTTATCAAATACTGATGAAAATCCACACTGTGAAAAATGATTGTAAACATGTAAACTTACTGTTACTGTAAAGTTGCTGATGAGTTTACTGCACTTTGAACATTCTCATTCACATTCTTCTTTTAACGAAATCTTAAATATTTTGTGTTAATGTTTTGTATGATATAATGTAAGTATTAAAGATGCAGGCTAACCGTTAGCAATAAGCGTTATCAGCAGCTCCAGCTCAGAGAGGGAATGGATGGAGATCAGTTTTCCTCCAAGAGCACTGCAGGAACTGGAGGAGTTATCCCAGCTATCCCTCTCACTTAAATACCAGTAACAGAATCCATTATGATCAAACCAACCATCTAGACACTCAGTTTGCTTATACTGCCAGTTTTCTGAGAGACAGAAATATGGACAAAGAGAGAGAGAGAGACAAAGTGATTTAGAACGGAAAACCTTTTTAATTCTGCAGTGCGGACTACTCTGGGTAAGTGTGTATATGTGGAAAGGTCATGGCCACAAGCTCTAGGTGGGTCACAGCTGAGCAAAATATACAGCCATATTCCGCTCACATAGCCTTTAATTGCATTTTAGACGATTTATCACAGAAATAGAGTGATATCTAAATCACTAAAATTGAAGATTTGCATTCAAATAGGACATTTTGGTCACTTAATGATATAATTTAGAGATGCACATTAATACTCAAACCTTATCCTATAATTGCTAAAAAAAAGTGCCACTGGACAGACGCTTAGATCTGTCTTTTGATGACAATATTTGATGTCATATTTATTACATGCATAGAAACTTTAGGCCACACCGGACTTTTAACCTAAAATTCTGCATTTCATTTTTTTAATTCATCAACAAAGTTAAGCAGAAATGAAAAACAAAGAAACCCTTTCTCGCTCAGAAACCCTTCATAAGCTCAGAACATGGGGTTTGTTACCAAGTGGTTCGGCCCTCCTGCTAATGTTGGGGGTCTTCTTGCAGATGTAAGGCAGAGCAGAATCGCAGGACAGGCTCTGCCAGTGGCTGAGCTCCACACCAGAGTTAAACACTCCACACAGCTGACCTTGTTGCACTGCCGTCGACGTCATGTCTGACCAGAGAGCAGAAAGTTAAAGACAGAAAGCATGATGATGCATAGACCCATCTGGAAAAAACAGCTTGAGAAAGAGCAGAACATGATTCAAGTACCTCTGGTGTGTACTGTATATTAGCCTTCACAGCTGTCAGTACAGAATGATAATCAGATGTAAAAGTAATTTACTGCATAATTAACTCTATAATTAAATATGTAAATACTAATATAGTCTGACAAAAGTCGAATGAAGGCAATAACTCTTGACTTCTAAGTGCTACTTAGCTGATTAATTTGAACAGGTCTGCTTGCAAGGCAGTGGTGCTTCAAGACCAGGAATGGAAACCACTGACCTATAATATTATTTACTGAGACCTGCATCCCACTGGGACCTACGCTTGATTCCCAGTGATGCCATGGCCATCTGTGGCTGGGAATTCTTTCACAAGAACACAACTGCAAGAATGTGAAAAAGATGCAGCAGACAATCTGAAATCATTTAAATCTCTTCTTAAAATGTATATTTTTGAGGAATGCATATTGTGTTATGGATATAGCTGGTTTTAATTGATTGCATAATTATTTTTATAATGGACGTTGGAGCTCTTGGAGACGAAACCATATAGTAGTAGTAATAAGAAAAAAACAATGATAATTTATTATTACTATTAGTAGTAGTAGTAGTAGTAGTTTTGTTGTTGTTGTTGTTATTTGTATTATTAATATTATTATTATTATTAGTTCTAGCCAATTGTAAACTGTTGAACTGTTGTCAGTATTCATGTCTACAGAATTGTGCAGTCCCACCAAATTTACTGAGAAGCAGAACTAAAAGATAATGGTTGGATGCACAGTGAAGAAACAGATCACACCTGAAGTTACAATGTCAGCTGTGATATGATAGCAGAAACTTAAAACCATTTCCTTTGTAATCGACACTTTTATAACACACATAAGAGTAACCAACACAGCAGGCTGGAACTGCCAACAACCAAGCCTGGAAAGAAATTCAGATAGTATTAAAAATATGAATACATATTTAGTCTATAATTTTTAAAAGTTTTTCAGTAACTTAACATATTAAAAGCTATTTGTTCAGATTTACAATGGATAAAACATCATGTGTCAACATTTGTGACAATGTTTGTGACAGCACAATAGTGGAAATAATGCAAAAACCCATACATTTTGTCCTTTTTAGGATGTCAAGCGTGTATTAGCTCTCAAACCTTTGACCCGTTTAACCCACCTTTGGGACTACAGCTTTTTAAATGTGCTTTAAGCAATAGTCTGAAAAAGAATTTACAAAGAAAATCCATTCTTTGGTTTAAAAATCCTAGCTTTCCTTTGCATTGTATGGTCATGTTATGGTGAGTGGACCTCTAGAAATGGTCCAAAATGACTTGGAATAAAATCTTGTTACATTAACATACACTCAAACTTCAAGGCAAGGGAAATTCCACTCTCTCTAACCTGAGATATACTGGAGCAGAGCCAGGGGAGATCCATCTGACCACCGCCAACCCCCTGCATCAGCCAGGTGGTTTAATCCAGTCCAGACAACCACACTCATGTCTGCAAGTCTTTCTGCAAAGAGACAGACTGCAGTTATTTTAGCCGGCGCAGACACATTAACACGTCAGTGCAGAAACGCACACTGTCAAGAGCAGGATGTGTGAGTGAGCACCTCTGATGTAGCTGTGCTCTGCGGCGTGTGTGATGGAGAGGAGGCTGCCTCCCTGCGACTGGCAGGACGTGAGCGCTTGGCTCCAGGTGAGGAGGGAGTATAGGTTAAACTGATAGCACGCCTTTAGACCAGCATTGCTCTCCCACAACTGACCACAACCGGACACTTCACAAAAAACAAAACACAGTCAGTCAACGCAACAATCAGTACTATACAACTCAAGCAATAATGTAATTTACAATCCGGTATTCCCATTATTGCTGGACAGTGCTGAAAAAAATCAATAACATAATATATATTTAAAGGAACTATTCAGCAAAAAATCAAATTCATATAATTTCCCACTTACCCTGGACGCCACTGATCAGCTAAGACATGTTTGGTGTCCAAATTTTGTTTCTTAAGTTTATCAAGTCAGTAAGTCATACTGTGTCCTCAACCACATTGACAAGACTGTGCAAACTTAATGAAGAACTATAGGTGTTTGAGCTGAGAGGTTTTTTGTGTTTAACTGGGTTCAGACATTATTTCTCAAATACATGTCGGACTCAGATTGGCTTAAATTTTCACATTGAAATTCCCACAGTCTGCATCCCATCGGATTTTACCCCACAATTCTCTCTGCTTTTTATTTTATCCTAACTTTATCCTTTCTCTCCTTTATTAAACAGTTTTTAATCTGACTTAAAAATAGCTTGTTTATTATGTCATAGTTTTTGATTTTTAATTTTATTTTAGGCTATTTATCTATAATGAGATAAAGTCAGTTATTGTCGCCATTTGTCTCTTTGGTCGACGACAGGAAAAAACTTTCTCCTTAAAAACATATTTGGAGTCCAAAGTTCCCTTCTTTACTTTTAGCCAAGGTTTGAACAGAAAGGGGCTGGGAGATCCTTGTTAGAGGAAAGGGACACTCAAAAGAGAGACAGAACTGAACTCGTAAATTAGGTGTCTTGTGATATTTCTTTGAATAATTTCTTTGATATTTCGGACAAAATGAGGATTAACTGTAAACTCACCAGGAATTAGTCATGCAATGTTAGCTGTGTTGACACCATTAGTGTTTGTCTTTCTTGATGTAAATTTCATGTCACATGTCATCTACTAGAGCTTTTTGTGGTCTCATTCTGAGTTTAATCTAACTAGCTGTAAATTAGCTGTGCAACTTTTTTTGATATTCTGTGTTATGTGTATTTGCCGAGAATAAAGTGTATATATAAATGTGTACCTGCAGTAGGGCAGAAGCCCCATTTCTCATCCTGGTCGTAGCGGCTGGTGGTGGCACACCACAGATGCTGATCCTCTCGGCCCTCGGAGGTGCATTCCCAGTACCACTTGCTGTTGTACTGGAAGGGGAGGGCACATGGTACGCCATGGGCATTCCCCAGCAGAGTGTGGATTTCTGCCAAAGCAGAAAGACACAAACAATTAAAACAGCTGTTTGGTAGGGCATGATTTATTGTTTTGTAATCATTATCATAACAGACTCAATAACATACTGCTTCAGCATACAAACAAGCACAATAATAAACAGCATTATTTATTTATTTTCTCAGTTTGTGCTGCTTGAGCACACTGACCTATTTCAGACATTCCTGGTGAGTGAGTGTACTGACAAATCACATGCAGTGTTATCCAAGTTTTGTGGAAATATTGACCATTCGCTGATTCGTTTGGTCATATTACACAACACAATATGTCGCAACACACTATAAGTGCACTCATTTATTTTGTCCATACTGTGACCCAAGAATCCTAGCCCTAAGCTACAGAAGGAGACCATAAAGTTAGAGTTTGTTTTTATTCAAATAGAAGGGTGTACATAATATGAAATGAAACTAAACCTAAGGTTAGATGAGTGAAACAATCTTTTGTTCCTAATAACAGGGGTATTATCGTTTTCTTCCTACCTATAACCACATGGGGCCTGCCATTACAAAAAAGGTCTATCATTGCTGAAATGTTAGGTAACATAGACCTCAAAGGAGCACCACTCTGCATGTGCACTACAAAGTGTGAAGACATCCTGCCCACTTCTGAAATTATCTATTACTGTCTGCTGGGTAACGTTTAATTTTCAGTTACTTTATAAATAAGTAAGAAAAAAATAACTAAAACGAATACTTACAAATGTTAACGTCACACCTGGGTATATACAGTAACACGCACTCAACACTCACTGTTTATCAGCATGTCTTCTTTAATATGAAGAGAACATTTTGTCCAATCAATGATTTAACATTTGTCTTTCAATCTACTGTTAAAAGCATGGAGTGAAAATCTTACATTGCAAAGGTGGTTTAAACAACACAAAGATTCAAGTTCTGATGAGTGCTGGCATCACACCGTAGGGATAAAATGTTTGAGGTCTGGCCAGTCTTAGTTTTTAGCGTAAGTTAATGCAACAACATTCATACATTCATTCACTTTCTGTAACCGCTTAATCCTTACTAGGGTCGCGGGTACCCGGAGCCTATCCCAGGGCCAACGGGCGCGAGGCAGGGACTCACCCTGGGTGGGGAGCCAGCCCACCTCAGGGCATGAACACACACACACACACACACACACACACACATTCACACCATTCAATGCAATAACATTTTGGACCATTTTTATTGGTCCGTTTGACATGAAAATTTGATACAGTGTAAAGGGCAGCTAATAAATGGTCAAAATGTATGTACAGTGGTTTGTTGCAAGCTACTGCAAAAAAAAGGAAGCAATCTCATTTGTACTGAAGTGTCGTACACTTTTGAGAGGTGACATACATTATAATAGCTTGTTAGTCACTGACTTACCTTCATAGGGGTAAGCGCAGGGTGCCTCTCCGATCGCCCCATAGATTCTCCACTCGTGCAGGCTGGCTTTCTTTACCACCACCTTAAAGTCCATCACTGCAAGCTTATTTTGTGCTGCTCCGTACAGCACATTGCCCCGACAGCGCCACCACATAGTGTGGATTGTAGTGTCACACTCGAAGACGCCCACTTCGGGCTGCTGCCGGTTAGTCGCATTGATGCCCAGGCACTGGCTGGAGCCCAGGTTAAAGAGGCGGTGGCGGGACACCCACTTCCACAGCAGAGCAGCAGTGGGGTGTTCGCAGCTGGTCAGAGACAGACCTGTGGAGTCGGCACGAAGACATCGCCGCAGAGATGTACTCTCCAGAAGGAACACACCTTTATCTAAGACAAATACACACAGCACAGTCAGTAACAGACAAAAAGCACAGCATGCACAAATAGAACAGTTCATGATATACCACAGAATAAAACCCACTGATAATCATACTACTTTAAAAAGCTGCTAAAAACCTTACTCTTCTCCTCTGCCTTCCTTTAAATATCAGCACTTCTATTGTACTTTCAGTCTTCTTTTATTGATTTTCTATGTATTCTTTTATTTCTTCTACTTTTTATTTTCTTTATTTAATTTGGTATTTTATTCCTCTAAAGCACACTGAATGGTCTTTGTGTGTGATAATGTGCTATATAAACCAACTTGACTTGACTTCGTTAATTCAAACTGTAATTAATTCACTAACTGTGAATGTTTATTCTTAAAAAAAAACCAGAATGGAAATTGCACCCACCAGAACTATGCAAGCAAAATATGCATTGTTCATTTAAGCACACGTGTTTTTTTTTTGTGCTTATGACTGTGGTGAGACTGATCAGATACCAGGTATCAGTACTGGGCTGACACCAGAAGAAAATGCTGGATCACCCTGTAAGGATTGGCAGAAAGAGAACTCAGTTCCGGATAAAAGTTTAATATCAAGGTGTGGTTTTAAAGGTACAGATTCACAGGAATGACTGCTGAAGTGACAAGACAAGGCAGTTTCATAATACAAAGTCCATTCCAGGTCAAACAGGGGCAAACAAATCTAGCACACACTCACATATCAGGTCATGTGTCTTTCTTTGGGAGTGTCAGGTGAAGTGTTTGAATAGTTTGAGCATAATGCACTACTTTTACAAGCTCATCTTGAGTGCTCCAAAGAAAAAAAGCTAAAAGACAAAAGCATGAGACTGGTTTCACTATCAGTGTCAATATCAGTATCACCAGAATCTCTAGAACTACTAAGGCAAAGTCACTCAGTGAAGTGAAGGCTAAATGTTAATTCTGGTACCTCAGCTAACAGGTACCTGTGTTGGGCGAGACAGAGGTCCATCCTACAAACCCAGACAGACCAAGATTAATTTGGCTCTCATGGACTCCCATATCATCGCCAGGGTCTAGTTAAAAATATGCTACATATGTGAACCATATGTTGCGTACATTGTCCCATTGTTGCACTTCTTTTTTGCTTTTTATGCATATTATAATCTGTAGGACTGGTATTAGAAGTGTTTGTGATAATTACATATTTATTAAGTTCATTTTTGTGTTATAAAAAATATGAAAAATTCAATATAAAGTCTATTGAAAGGATTTCACTGATTTCAATTTTCAATTATCAGTGGACCCTTGCATCTGAAGTGAATTTTGGCCTTTGGTTTTTCCTTTAATCTTAAGTTAAATAAGACAAATACATTCAAGGAAATGTTTAAGTGTAAAATGGAAAATAATTGTACTTCACATTTGAGACCCAAGTTAATGTTTCAGCATTTGAGTACGTTGATAGTTAAATTTAAAAAGTATATTTTACAATTATATCTATAGATTCCTTAAGCATTACTTCAAACGTTTTATGCCATCAGTTACATATTTAATAAGTGTGTCTGAGCAGGGAGGTCACTAAACTGTGCTGGACTGCGGCTTCCCAGGAACAAAAGTGGACGCCTCAGCTCAGCCTGAACACACGTATTACATACCAAAAAAGAGTGTTTTCACTCTAGAGCATTGAGTTTGCAAAAAAAGTGCTGTCAAAAAGATTTGAATATGGCTTCCTGAAGACAACGAGGCAGGATGTGATGACCAGGTCAAACCAAAAACACCACCCGTCTGAAAACTTAACTGCGCTTGTCTCTCTCTGTGTATCCAATAGGCCTGAGAATGAACTGACTACAGCTATTCCAGCAGTGGGAAAAGCCTTTCTTTAAGAGTATTCTATGGTCATTTACATGCAAGCCCATGTTAGATGATGAGAGCAAGTGTTACTGGAGAATGGGAGCCATTCAAAAGCAGTCAGGTATCAGACAGGCCTGATAATACACCACACAGATAGAAAGATAGCGCAGCTGGTTTACATTTCACTTTACCAAAAAGGAGCCTAATATTTCAGAGCTCTCAAAGCTGACAGAGGGTGAGGGTCTTTTGTGGACGATGACATGAAAGAGTAACTGAATACACAGACCAGTGGAAAACACAAAGTGGCATCAGTTCAAAGGGGAGCTCTACAGACCTGCAAAAAAAATACTGCAAAAAAAACCAAACAAAAAAAACCCACATTTATATATTAAATATATATGATATTATTGTAAGAATGTTATGACTGATGTTATCAAATTATTATAATTAGTGTACAAGTAGATAATCTAGAAACATTAAATCTTGAAGCAAGTAACTTGCCAGTGCAGCCACATGTGCATCATTTGGTCAATTACACTAGACAATAATTGTTATGTACTTAGTTAAAAAACAGGCTTCCTAAAAAACCTGAAACAGGCACAGAGATTTACTCGACTTTTCCAAGTACAATTATCTGGACCAATAAATATTAGGCTATGGATGTGGAAGGTTAGGTTAAAAACACTGCTTTACTATATATACTGTATATTACATTCAAGCTCTGAAGGGCCCCAGATGGTCGTACCAGCCCCGGTTCCCTGGTTTCAGTGGTTTTAGAGTTTTGTTGAAGACGTCCTCAGGTCTCTCTATCTAGGTGCACTAAACATTCTTCCCATTCTAAGTCAAGAGGAGGCAAACAGTGTCTCAGCTGTACAAATTGGCCTCATGCTCAGCTAAATAGTGCTCTCAGGAAACTCCAGGCTGTATTTTGAGGTTTTGAATGACTTGGTATACAAGTGACTCATGTAAAGTGAAATCATGGACATTACTGAAACCGCAATGGAACATGCCAGGACCTGTGACACTAACTGTGAATCTGTCTGAGAAAAAGAGAAAGAGAAAGAACATGTCTCCTTCATCATAAACCCTGGATCTTTCAGCCTGCCTATCTTTCGACGGGCCCTTTGGGGTCTCCCATAAAAGAGAAAATAGCCAAGTAACTGGCCAAACTCCAGATACCCACTGGGCCTTTCAGTCCAGAGGGCAGAGACCACAGTCCAGCCACATGGACTTAATGTGATGAGACATGAATAATGGGGACTTTCTCTTTGCCAAGCTGTTTGCTCGATTTCAAGGCCTGAAATGGTTTGTTCCCAGCTTTAGGTGATTCCCTGTGATTTAGGAGGTGATTATGTCAATGCAGACAGTTTCAATGCATGACCCCAGTATGGGTCACGTGAAAAACAACTGAGTAACATCTCTGGGGTAACACCTCTGAGTAACATTTCTGGGGCAGCTGGAGGCCTGGTGGTTAGGGAGATGCCTCTGCGATCAGAAGGCTGTGGGTTCGAATCCTAGGACTGCTAGTGGTACCACTGAGGTACCCTTGAATAAGGGTACACACTGCCCTCCGGGTGCCCCTCCTTGTTGGCAGCCCACTGTTTCACTTGGTGAATGGGTTAAATGCAGAGAAAGAATTTCACACTGTTTGCTGTGTTCACGTGTGACTATAAGGGGACACTTTATTCTGGTGAACGTTTTACACACAATGTCAGCACTTGGTGAGAAAACCCGCATCATTAGATCTGACATGTGTCTGTCACGTGATCAGCTGCAGCCTATGGGTTCTTCTTTGGACTGAGCTGGGTTAACTACTGTTTATTTCAACATGGTTGGGTAAAAAAAACGTTCCTCGCCCTCATTCCAGACATTTATGGACCATATTAAGTTTCAGTCAGATATAAGCACGGTACGTGGTACCTGTGTGCCAACGCACAACCCCACCAAGTCAGGAGAAACTTCATCTAGCACTTCTCGTACAGACTGACTGTGGACTGCTGGACATGTTGATGTGTTCTGCAGACCACAGAGAAGTCTCTAAAGGGACTCTGACAGATAGTGGAGCAGGGTACACGGTAACGTTAACGACGTAGACTGTAAGGAAATACAAAAACACGAACGAAGTGGTACAGTTGTCAGATATTTCGTGTTTTTTGTGCTGGACGGACTTACTGTACAGGTCGGCCAGTTGACTTCTGTCCAGAACTTCACTTCTGCAGCTGTGCACAAGCAGCACCATGCAGAGGGCGAAGATCGCCCCCTCGCCCGGAGGGCGAGTACTCAAACGGGGTCCTCGCATTTCCACAGCCGTGTGAAGAGAGAGCACATTCCGGACGACTGCAGCCTGGCTTTCCTCTTTTTTCCTTTTCTCGTAATTTTCCGCAACTTCTCTACGTCACACGGCAGCGCAAGCGTCTCTCTTCCCTCGGACGGGCCGGTTCTGGGCGGGCTCCACTCACATCATGTGCCTCTGGCCCCAAAATAACGCTGGAGAAGTAATCTTCCATGGATTCCCTCCACGAAAAGAGCCTTGACAAATTGCTTTGACTTGTTTTTGAGGCTGCCCATTTAATTCAAACTACAGGAGCTAAACTCTCTTAAAGAAAGACACTGAGACAGAATGCTTGATCCAGCAAAAACAACTTTATTCAAACTTTTAAGTTATTGAAACACAGGACAAGGCTCAGCCTCACTGAGTTCGGTTTCATAAACCCACGAAAAAAAAAAAACACGCCACGCAACATAAAAGTATGAAAATGGGACACGACTCAAAAGCACTACTCCAGTGTTTCTCAGACTTGCAGTAATGGCAATGTCACGGTCATCTGCAGAATTACGATTCAAATCAACTACGACGTGCAAATGCTGTCAAAAGGATAAGTACCCACTAAAAATCAGTAAATAAAAGAGTTTATCTCAGTTGTAAGGACCTGTATTGTGAGTTCCACTATTAATGAAAAGAGTTGCAGTAGCTCAGGTCAAGATGGTGAAATTCACTCCAAAGTAGTATCAGCACCTTTTAAACAAAAACAAAACAAACAACAACAACAACAACAACAACAAAAACCCCACAAAAAGTAGCTTCAGCCAGGAAGCTAAGGTTTGGCTGTACAAACACAATTTCCTATAAACAGAGATCTTGTTTTACTCAGGCTTCTTTAGTGCCCTGACGTTCAAAGGCCCGCAGTCAATCAAAGATTACAATCCATTACATGTAAAAATATCAAAGGTCTTCAAAGGTTCTGCACTTAGGAACTGTCCGAGATCCAAGGGTTCTCCAACCTTGCTGAACATTACAGTAGACTCAGTGCCAAACAGAAATAAAAAGGAGTATCAGTACCGATCAGATCATTTAAGAACAATTAATAGTCTAACTAGAAAAATGTCCTATTTCAGGGCAATTTTGCTGAATAATAAATCAATTACAAGAATTATAACATACATTTTATGAAGGGTGCCAGTAATTCTGGATCTGACTGTATCTAATTTTTTGAAACTGTTTAGCAGCAAGTTTATGTCCATTATAAAAGGCGCCCCAATGCATTTTTCTGAGATGTAAACATCACTGAAAATAACTACCGCATAAAAGGACAAGTAGTGCGCACACACACACACACACAAACACACACACACACACACACACACACACCATGAACAGTAGACTACATTCTGCACATCAGTTCCATTTGACAGTTGCCTCGTCAGCGTATATCAACTTTCTGTTGACCTGTGTTTTTATATGCCACATTCTTGAATGTCGATGTCGAACTTCTGAAAAGAGGGTTTGTGCCCTGTGAAGAGACATACAATACCGAATAAAAACAAAGTAATAAACAAACTTAACAATCCCAAACTTTCAGGGACAAAAAACTGAATAACGTACTGATTGCCATTTTGCTTTAGCTTTCTCCGCCTCGAACTTGGCAACTTCTTTTCGGTCGTGGACGGACACGAGGAACTTCCAGACCCCCAGGAGTATAATGCCAATTGTAAGAACAGACATACAAACAGCCAGAGCGATCACCGCAATGTTTGGGGGCTCAGGACAGTCTGTAGGTCAATCATACACACAAACACATACACATCAAAAAAAGCATGGTTTTTGAGTACTGAGCCTTAGTGTATTCTAACTGCTGATATTTAGTCTACTGTTTATACATAGGCCCAGTGCTCATAACCCAATTCTGAACGGCCATGGAAAGAAATCTCCCTGAAAACTCTTTTCCTGTGAAGTTGGCTGACAAATTAAAAACACTCCCCCTTGTGTTCTACAGCATAAATCAATACAAGTCTCTTATGAGGGTCTCTGATTTACTGTTAAAACTAAAACTACATCAAACGACATCTAACACATGAATCAAGACATCTATAACACATAAAATATAAATCTAATTAAACTTTGACCTCAGAATCTAAATGTGTGCACCACTACACCAATGAATGGAAATGTAAGTGCAAATGTATTTAAAGTGAAAATACATCATTAAAGTAACATTATATGTGTTATAGACAGGCTAGGTAGGATAAAAAGACTGAGGTGTCTCTTACCAAGCCAGAGCTTGTAGACAGTGTTGCCGTTATCACTGGCCACTAAAGCAAAAGAGGTCAGACATTCATTCTCGCTCTGGAGAGTACAAAAAATTGCACGACTCTCATCAAAATCTGCCAAGAGATAATAGAGAACCATTAAGAGTAACCGAGAGAACTTGTAAATATGGCAAAACTATGAAAAGAAACAGTACATGTATGTTTAAACTTAACTAATATCTAGAGTTGATTCTAGAAGTGCCGCTGTTTTTGTTCACTACGTTATTTTTGTGAATAATCTGAAACAAAACCCTTTATGTCACTCATGACATTACTACGACCTTAGGTATCCACATCAGCCCACAGACTCCATCAAACAAGGACAAAATACATCACTGCTTTCTTCTCAGGCAGGTAAACCATATACATCGGACCATGTACAATCATTCTTTTTTTTTTTTTTTACCTAGTAATAAGATCCAGCTCAGCTTTTTTTCAGATTTCCAATGATATTCTCATCAAAAGCTAACAATGTTTTGTGTCTCTCCATTGTGTCTGTCAGCTGGAAGCTAAAGACATTGCCTTAAATACACCACACTGCCTACTCAGGCAGAGGACCCCCATAATGGCTGTGTACTTGCCAAGAGGCTTGAGGGTCTTGTACTCAATAAAGCTCAACAATAGCCTTGTCTGGACAACAGGCTAAGTGGCATGTAGGTCTTTGTTGAGTTTCAAAAGGTTAATCAAAAGGAAGTGTGTGTGTGTGTGTGTGTGTGTGTGTGTGTGTGTGTGTGTGTGTGTGTGTGTGTGTGAAAGAGAGGGAATAAGAAATATACTGAGGCTGTGCAAAGACAGTAAAACTAGAGACTATGGATACAGACAGTGCAAATCTACTAACTCTTAATTCCAGCAGTTTTAAGTTCTACAAGGATGCTCAACTAAATTCTTTTGCTTGGGAACTTGATTTGTAGTGCACTGTCAAATGCTACCAACCACCATTCAGCATCACATGATTACTGACCACTGCAAACAGTTTCCTTATTACCTGGTCAATCATGTAGTCCATATACAATGAAATCATACTTTTCCCTTCCCTGCCATAGTCAGTGTATGCACACCTGCATTGCTACTTTTATAGCAAATGTTTGAGTGTCTGACCATACTTGTCTGACCATTTGGTCTCTTGTACTTTGCAAATGAGGACACTCAGTGTCAGCATAAGTGTGTTGTGAAGACTTGCTGAAACTTACTTTGCATGCAAAGCAATTTTAGCCACAAAAGTCCAGATAGGGAATACTACTGAATATTTACATTTCTGATGTTTCCCTTCTGCCTTATACACCCCTCTGAGTATCCTTCCTAGATGGAATGTCTCTGGACACAAGATCTGTGACCATGGACGCTACCATGTCCCTACAACTGACAGTGGGAGTTAGTCATTATAAAACTACTACCTCACCAACTCTCCAGTCAAACTCACAGTTATTGAAGAGCTTTCAAGGTTACAAAAACTTGATTCCAATACTTTTGGCAGTTTTTAGTGGCCTCTCGTTTTTCATAGATCCCACAGTGAGTAGTCTGCCTAAGTGCATCAGTGGCCTAACAAAAACCTAGTGACATATTTACCCAAGTAAGAGTCACCAGCGTTCCACCTGACCACTCAGGTGATTCTTTGATGGAGCTACTCCCCTATAAACTAGCATTTTTCGTTCTACCTCCAACTGATACAAGTGCATTGGAAGAGTATATCTAGGAAACATTATAACTATTTCTTGGGCCTTTGACATCTCCAGGCTCAACAGGATTCTACTTTGTTGGAACGAAACAGTTTTTGCATAGATTATCAAGGGTCTATCATGTTCACAGTAAAATTTCCATCCTGACTCCCTTTGATCCTGGCAGCCCTAAGCTCTACAATCACTATGCCTGATTAAAATGTGTAGCATCTAACCTGAATCAAAAAGGAAGATGAAGGGGAAAACTGCTTTCTCTGAGAATTATGAGTATGTAGTTATGCCGTAGGGGATGGAAAATGTGTTCAAGTCATCTGTAATATGCTACACTGAACACGCTCTACAGTGTCTCTCTTGCATATCTCACCAAATTATGTACAGATAGTTACGACACTTTGTTTGATGTAAATTATCAAAACAAACTTAATGGAAAAATGAGCATTTTGCTTCACAACACGGTGTATGTCACGGGTATGCTGTTTAAAATATCCACACTCACAATTTTTATGCACTCTCCCATATCTCAGAGCTGCTGTTTATAACTGACTAAATCAGTGGTTCTGCCCTGTTGGCCTGGAGTACCACTGCCCTGCATCTTGTAGTGTTCTCCCTGCTCTAACACACCCTCTTCACTTCAGGAAGGGCTTGTTAATTACTTCATTAGTAGAATCAGTTGGTGGATCATAAAGGAGACGAAACACCCAAAAAAACAGGTACCATCATAATTTGTTGCATATAGCCAGTAGGAGTTGGAGAACACCCAGCAGTCTGATCCCAGCAGTCAGTTATCTGGTCAGACATGTATACACCTATCCTGATAAAACTAAGCATTTATCTGCAAACACTGCAAACCATCCTATGACAAACCACACTGATTAAGTTAAGGTTAGAAGTGGGCAGATAAAAATTACCCATGCATTCAAACAACCCAACAACCCAAAAACCCTCACAACAGAGTCTGAAAGAAAAAAGGATGTGTACACTGACCTGTAGAGTTGCTGACAGTGGTGTGAATGGTGTTACACTTTTGGACACATTCTTCTGAGTATTCATCTGTTTTCTGATAACACTCCACACAAGACCTGTGGGACACACATACACGCACACACAGAAACACACACACACACACACACACAAAAAAAGCATGTCAGCTTTTCAGAGGATTTGTCCTAAGAGAAAGGCTGGTTTTATTTTCGCTGTAAGGAGAAACGTCTGGACACTTTTCTTGGTGCTTTTTCCCATTCTCGCTCTCTCTATCTCTTCATCAGGGAGCTGAATGGCAGACAGGGCAACAGGTCCTTTAGAAGGACGAAATGAGATACTGAAAACCTGACATGCTTTCCTGGGCTTTATATGTGGAAATAAACTGGGCAACTGGAACACGAGAAACACAAATACAACCACATGCACACAGTTTTTTGTTTTTATCCAGTGTCAGGATGTGGGGTCATATATACGTCCTGTACGTTATAAATACATTTATAACTATTTGTAATACATTTTAATAAGCCTAATACTAAACCTAACTCTAATCTTAAGCTCAGTAGACACAAAGAAATAGTTTTGTCCTTATAGTTAAATAAATGAAATGCTAAATTATTAATAGCACTAATTTTTAAACATCATTAACAAATTTTCCTAGTTTGACTTCAAACCATCCATAGTAGTGCAGATGGAGGCCCAGCTGCTTGTGCCCTGCATGCTGATAAAAGTAAATCTGTGACTGTACACGTTCAAATACAGCTTTTAAACAGCCTGGAAAGCGGTACGTTCAGCACATTCGGTAGATTATGCTGGCCAGTGCGTGCGGGAGACATATGGATAAATCAGCAAGCAGTAAATGCAGAGCAAATTGGAAAGCTACAGTTCCCCTCGAGGCCCTTTACTGTAACAAGACTCCACAAGCTGTATGAATAACGAGAGCAAGAAACTACAAACACGGAGGTGTTGAAACTATCAACTGTGTGTATTATATAAATGTGCTACATACTCATTGATTCTACCATTAATAGATTGATCATGCTACACATTGCTAATGAAAAACCTGAAATTGACTTCACACCGCTGAAGTGGTGATTTTTATATTTAGGTTCATGTGAACCCTACGATTACATGATGGAAAATAATGGCAACGAATTATTGAAAGTAATTGTATACATTCTGAAGCGTTTTTTTTCTACTGATTTAGTTATTACAAAATTCTTTGCCTTTTAAATTGGAAAAATCTTCCTTAAGACTCGAATTTGAGCCTTTAATACAAATGATTGTCTTTTTAAAGCAAGATTTAGATCAATGCCCATATCCTTTACTGTAATGAAATTATGGTTCCAAACTCAGCTAGAAAAAGTAACAGGCAAACTTACAAATGACCGTTACTTTTCTCAACTGTTTGTGTGTGTATGTTTTTGTATGTGTGTGTGTGTGTGTGTGTGTGTGTGTGTGTGTGAAACAGAGAGAGAGAGATAAAGAGTGCGATGTGTGTATACCTGGTTTTGCTACAGATATCTCCACAGGTTGGACACTTCTCGCACTTATTCCCTGAAGCTCCAGGGACGGAACACTCACACTTCCCACAAATGCACTTTCCACGTCCGCTACAGACTGACCCGTCTGTGGATTCGCATGCCTGTCTGCTGGTGCTGCAGTTGCAGTACTCACCTATCCAACCACTGTGACACACACACTCACCACAGTCACACTTTCCATTACCTGAGCAAACACACACACACATACACACAAAACACACAGGTTGCATGGTGAAATAAAAAATAATTTAAAAGATGCATGTTGCTACTATATAGAACAAAACAAAATACACTGACTGGTTACACACACTAATAAAACAGTTTATTGTTGCTATAAAAATAAAAGTAAAACTGAGCTAGTATCATTCCTCATGCAGTGCTTTCCATAACACAGCATCAAATGACAGAAGCTTCTGACTCATTCACACCTGTCACCTGGAGCTCTGAGGGTTCCTCAGGGTTTGACTCATCGATAATGTTAGCCTCCAGTTGCTCATCACAGAGCTTTTTGATTCAACCAGATGTTCGACTTTACCTGTCTGTATACATTTGTGCTGACTGTTGGTGGTAGCTACAGATGGCTTAGTGCTTCAGGCTCCAGGTTAAAACAGAGAAAAGAGAGAAAAGTTCCAAACTAGTTGGTGTGAATGTTGGAAAGAATGTGTCACCTAATACTGTTTGCTTAAATTGTTTCTAAGGTTCTATTGTTTCTTAAAATGTTTCTATAATATTCAGCAGGGAATTCAATCCCTCCTACAAATAATTATTTCACTGTTTATGACTGAGCAAATAATAATAATAATAATAATAATAATAATAATAATAATAATAATAATGGAGTAGTGATGAGTTATTATATATTTTTATATTTTAAATGTATAATTTACAAATAATAATTACTTGTAGTATTACTAAATTTTACGTTACATTCATTTGGCACATGCTTTTATTCAAAGCGACTTTATGACTATATGAGGAAACACTCATTCTTCAGGACAGTGTGAGAACCAGAGGAGAGTTCTAAGTGCTAAATCTTTGAGTAGGGAGTAGTGCAAGAAAATGTAAGCTTAATCAGAAGTGCAAGTATGATTTACAATAGTGCATCAGTGGAACATTCTGGGTTTTTTTCCTGCCTTTTTTCACATAGTAGAGAACACATTTACACACTGTTTTAATTAGAAATTTCTGACATTTTCAGTTACTGATATTTCTAATAATGTGTTTTTTACTTAATAATAAGCGTTTTTACAGTGTACTCTGACAATCTGACTGAGACCAAGCCACTTCTTTCATCATTATAAATCTGAAAAACATGTAAAACACATCTTCAGCGCTGTAGAACTTTGACTCCATCCCTCCTAAAATTAAAAGAATTTCCCTTGGGATAAATAAAGTATATCTTATCTTATCTTATCTCCTCTCCTCTAAATGCAAATTCTCACTAGTGTAAACAAACTGATACTGATCGGCAGTAAGGTCATACTTAGTCCTGCGCTGTAATACCCTTGCTGTCAGACTCTACATTGCCTTATCAAGCTGTAATACTGACACTAGTGCACACTCAGCTCTCTCAATAACGCATTAGAGTGGGGGTTTGGTCAGGGTGGCATGTAATTAACAGGATGTTATTGTTTCATTAACATTCCCTGAAATGAGAGATTAAATACTTTCCTCCCTACAGTCAACACCACCTGTGTTTTCTGTGAAATCAAACTCTCCTTAAGTATCTGCTTGGTTACTCACCACTACACAGTATTCCTCTGAATCTGAGGCAGGAGAAGTCGTCACACTCACAGTACTTTCCGTATAGACGCCCGAAACTGGACTTGTGGCATACACACTGGCCACAGAAGCACTCACCCTGCCCACTGCATATCTCACCATCCTCCTCTGCCCTGGAAAAGATCACAAATGCATATTGGATGAGACAAGAATTATGTAAAGCAAAAGATTTAAAGTAAAGTAAAACAGCCCCGATAATAATTTGAGATAACAGGGTACAACAAAATCCTTGAACCAAAACAAATATTTCCTCAATCACAAAGTTTTACATAGAAGTAAAATTCTAAATAGTCTGCAGTGTGGTCATCAGTGTTAAATTGGAGAGTCACCTTAACTCTGCTTTAGGCTTGAGATAACTGATGACTGTATTCAAAAAATTGAGATTATATCAAAGTTTTAGAATAGAATAAAACAGAACAATTTAATATAGGCTAGTGTAACAACCTAAAAACAAAAACAAGATACACAATAGTAGCCTGTAGGCTAACTTAACATCTTAATTAGCTCATCAGTTGAATCAGCTATGTGTAATGAGGAAGAATACTAAATACAGCAGTGCTGTGGCCCGCCAATCCTGACATAATTTCAACAGTAAGGGGTGATAAATCAAATATTTCATTATTTTCATTATAAAAAGCACAGATTGAGAAGTAACATGGACCTTATAAAGAGGCTCTCCTAATAGTTATAACCCATCCATTCCCGGTAGGTCCTTTTTCCCCCTTGAGCCACTCTATCTGAAAATGTCTTCACAGGCCTGAGTCTGACTGACTCAAGATTTATAGGCTAAAAAAGTGGAGCTTAATAAACTACCAAACCATGCCAGAAACAAATTTAGCCTCCAATTTATGGCCAAAAACATATGCATGTTCTCACATTACTTGCTGTGCTAAAATAATTCTCAGATTCTCAGTGTTTTTACACTGGTGAATCTGGTGTGTGCAATGTTTACCCTCTTATGACCAAACATTTTCCTCTTTCTCACCTGCAATCACTGACCTTCAGTTGACCCTCAGTTTCTGCACACTCACATCTGGCACCCATGAAGCCAGGGTTGCACACACAAGAACCACACTCAAATGCCCCTCGTCCATCACTGCAGTGTGTGCTGTTTAGCTCGGCAGTCCGGTGGCAGTCACACCCACACCCTGACTTCAGCTCTACTTCTAGCATGTCCTGGAAGCCCACTGGACGCAAGGAGAAGTGCTGCGGGCCGTCCAGACAGCTGCTCAGCTCAACCGTCACATTAAAGGCCACCTTAGGAAACCATATTTTTCTTCATTTTAACAGAAACAATCTTCACCTTAGCTGGAGATGTTGTCTTACTTAAGTATAAACAACTACAACACAAACCATTCATGTGATTAAAAGAAAAATGTAGACAGAAAAACTTTTTTTGGGCTTTATGTTAAAGGATTACTCCAGATGCACTCAATGATAAGATTAGGCTTTCAGTTTGTGGCACTGAAGTCCAATGGCATTTAAGGTTATAGAATTTTATCAGTCACCTCAGAGGTGTGATATGAAAAATGACTCACCATGTCTCCAGCTTTGACATTGGTGCAGCGTTTGGTCCCGTGCTGTACTATTCCGTCATGACAGAGTGCAGTGAAGGAGATCTGGAGATGTTCAGTGTCACCCAGCACTTCCAGTTCAACCTCAGACCTCAGCTCCTACCAATTAAACATGTCAGATTCATTAGCTCTACCTACACTGATTCATCACTGAGAAATGAAAGACATGCTCCTCACTTCCCCTAAAGGGACACGAGACCAAAGGTGATACCACTAACCAGGGGAGGACTGGCAATCTGTGCGTTCTGAAAAAGCCCAGAACAGCCGTCCGGTCCACGGCCGTCGGCCTGAGAAATCAGCTAACAACAGCAAAGGGCGCTAATATGATAATTTGTCAGTTGTAAAATCCATAGGTAAAAGCCAACAAAAAAGAGTGAATCATTAGTTGTGGTTGCGGGAATAATGGCCAGCTGGTGGGCCTATTTGGTTTTTTAGTCCCAGTCCGCCCCTGCCACTAACGGAGTTCTCTCACGGTTCTTCCGTTAAAAATGCCATTACAGGAAAAGCAGGAAAGACCTTTTCTGTGTGATGTAAATGACAAAACTGAGAATGAAGATGTCTTATTGCAGTCTCACACAAATGCTACAAGCCTACAACTTAAATCCTGCACTTTTAGATATCAATTAATTAGGCGAGACTATGTGAACTAAGTGAACTATGTGAAGAAAAGAATTTTTTCTCTTTGTAGTTTATGCATAATGTAATTTATGAAAACTTTGCAGGCCTTTCAATTTCTGAGCAAATTAAAAAATCTAGTTGGATGGGTACACCATTTAAAAAGCTACTGTTCAGGTAAATGAGGTATAAAGTAGAGGTACAAAGGTATAGACAATGTAAATGCTCTTTCAAAGGGGCAACATTTAAAACTTCAACCTAAGTACTGGTCCACACCTGCATGGGTATTTTTTAAAAATGTTTCTTCTATGCGTTTTATCCACACGCAAATGGCATTTTAGGTCACTGAAAACGGCCTGTTGTTTTGCCATGTTCTTGACACCGTGTGACAGTGTGTTTTTGTGTGTTCATGCAGGCAGAAAGCACTTTAACACTGTATTTTATAAGAACAAAGAACTCTTTTAAAAAACACTTGTGTATGTGTGGACTACGCAAAAATTAGTTAGAATAGAATTTTTGCCAATGCTCAAAAAAAAGCTTGTCCATCCCCACAACAGTTGCTCTGAAAGAACCTATTTGTAATTTCTACTCTCATAATTACATAATTAACATATGTTTTGAAGTAGTCATCAAAAAATTTATTGTAGTTGCTGAAAATAAGTCTTTGTTTAGGTTAAAGTAATTAGTATGCAGCTACACTTAAAAAGGCACATGCACTTATCAACAGTGACTTACAAATTGAGAAGGCCAATTCAGCTAGTATTAATATAATTCTATTACTTTTTGCTTTGCTAAAGTCTCAGCTCTGCTACCCCTCTTAGCTCTCCTTTTAACATAATAATACACCACCTAGTTTCACACAGACATGAGGACAAGACACCTCAGTGAGGTGGGACCTGGGCTGAGCAGCAGAAGTTCCGGAAGTTATTAGAGAGTGCTTGTGTGGAAAGAGGGAGTGGTGGTTGGAGGAACAGAGACGGAAAGATCAAACGGCACAGAGAGGACGAGTGCAGACATGCTCCAATAACATCACAATGCAGAGCAAAAGAAGAGAGGTGAGAGACAAAAAAAGACGTGTACACAGTTCAGATCACCTTAGACATGCACTCACACTCCCCTACCTCAGGTGAGCTTGTTCAGTGAATTCATGCCGAATGCCAATGTCTTGAAAAAAAGCCTTTATAATGTAAGATATTTTGCCTAATTTCATCCAAACGGGCTCCTGGACATGCTGTGAAAAAGTATTTGCCCTTCTGATGTTCCCTTTTTGCATATTTGTCATCTTAAATGGCTTAAAATTGTCAAAAAATGTACTATAAGATAAGATAATGACTAACCACAAAACACTTTTTAAAAGATCCTTTCATTTACTGAAGAAAAAACATTCTGAAACACCTTTATCAGTTATGCTGACTTAATGACTGCTTATGGCACCATTAGCAACAATAACTGCAACCAAACTGCATTCATCAAGAAGGACCACTGGCACCTTTACTTTCTCAGGCATCTGAGAAAAGCTCAGATGTCCACTACAGATGACCACTGTAGAGTAACTAGCTGTATTGCTTGACGGTATGGCACAGGGCAGGAGAGCTCTACAAAGAGCTTCCAGCAATCCAGGACACCGACACCACGTGCTGCATCAGGAAAGCAGGCCACATAATGAAGGACCCCCATCATCCTGCTCTAGGACTTTTCTCTTTCCTGCCTTCTGGTAAACTACTCCAGCCCATCAGATCACATTAAACAAGATTTCAGGACAGTTTCTACCCCACAGCAATAAGACAACTGTTGCTCTGCACTGTCATTGTTTCCCATCATCTTACCTGTCCTGTCACTTTGCTATTACAGATAAGCTGTAATTATGAGTATAACAGTAACCTACTGCCTTTTTGATACTTACATTACTTCCTCTCTGGTTCTTTTCTTTACTTTGCTACCAGTAGTGCTGCACCTCATTAACTCAGCTATGTTGTGTCATAGTATATGCTGTAAACCCTATATGCACCTTATTGCATAACTGTGAGGCTTACTGGTATGAATTTCTAATACATCATATACTCTGTCTTTCAGTGGTTTGTAGTTTGTGTATATTTTAAGATAAGATAAAGATAATATAAACCTTTACTAGTCCCACAAGTGGGAAATTTGCATTGTTACGGCAGAAAGTGGACAGTACAAATGTAAGAGCAGCAAAAACAATAGAATGAAGTTATAAGTTTTCTAAAATTATAAGTACAAGTGTGGATGAATTTTGGTCCACTCTTCTTTTCAGAACTGTTTTAATTTAGCCACAGTGGAGGGCATCTCAAGGGCAGGTTTAAGTCAGGACATGACTATGCCACTCCAAAACTAGTAAACAGCAGAATTCATGTTCCCGTCAATTATGGCAAGTCAATGCGCCCTGAAGCAGCAAAGCTACCGCACACTATCACACTACGGCCACCATGTTTGACTGCTGGCATAATGTTCTTATTGTGGAATGCTGCATTAGCATCTTCCACAAAGTTTCACTTTCCACTCTCTAAGCCACAGAACATTATTTCAAAGTCCTGGGGTTTTGCAGATGTGAAACAAGTCTTTGTAATCTTCTTGACTAGCAGTTAGGGATGCACCGATACCGATACTGGTATCTGGTATCGGCCTCGATACCACATTTTCTAAAGTACTCGTACTCATTAAAAGTCCCCCGATACCGGGGACCGATACCATGGTCTGAGAAATGTCTATGTTTGAGCGGCGTGTAAGGGGTTAA
>JBBPCZ010012508.1:0-14984 GCA_037974445.1 Brycinus macrolepidotus
TAATTGTTAATTTTATTATTTAAATTAAAATAGATTTATATAAATATATTAAATGTATTATTACTAGTACTACTTTTATTGTTATTATTATTTAAAAATGAATAATTCTCATTTATTATATGTTAAAAGAGTCTAAGGGCCTCATAAGATCTTTATTGCTCCTGGACTAATGTGAGGAATTTGACTGCCCAAGACTTTAAAATGCCACAAAAAACTTTATATTTCATATTTAATCTGTACAAAGCATTTGTATAATACAGCATAGCTTTATAACTAAAGCATTTGTATAAAAATATTTGAATAAATTAAATGTCTGGTTGATGTTAAAGCATATCATTTGATAAGGGGCACCCAAACGACATTTTATGAATTATTTATTGGAAATGAAGGTTTTATGTTTGTCTCGAACTTGACTTTTCCTGAAAGGGTCATTTACAGTGAACGAAAGCACCCAGCCTCGTCGACGGTCAATCCTCTATATGTCCTCGACGCCGTTTGCTGTGAAGAACACAAAGAGAACCGAAGAATGAACAAATACTTGATGATTTTAGATCACAAGTCTGTTAAGTCTGAATATCCAGGTGATTTGATTAATCAGTCAAACAGACAGTAAATGTTGGGAACCCTGAGTTCACCACTGTGGTGAGGCTGGACGTGGACCTTGACGGTGGAGGCCAGAACCTTGACGGTACTGCAGAACTGGGGAGGAAGCTGCAGCTCTTATAATGGAAAAAGACCTTTTTTCAGACAATGTGATTGAGGGACTGATTGGAAGGAAACGGACAGAAGTTTTATTTGTACAGAATGACAAAATGTTCTTATAAATCATCTCAGTACCATAATTTGCAGTCTATTATGTATTGTACACTTTGGAGTCTCCTCTTATCCTTTCCTCCGGGAACAGTGTGTAGAATTCATTAGTGAGCACCCACCAGCGCTCACTTTCCAGACCGTCATAGACAGACTTGTGCTGCAGTGTCACCTCCACCTGCTGTGGAAATTGAAAGAGGGCTCATAAATGTTTTGTGGAGACACTCTAACATTAAACAGTCAAATGTGACTCTGTCACTGATAGAACTTAAACAGGTAAGAACCTTGTTCCCACATGAAAATGTTTCACTCAGGGTGTGAGCGAACATCCTGTGAGCGCGCTGGACAGAACTGCAGGGCTCCTGTTGGGCCAGAACACAGACAGAATGAAGACTTCAGGAAACACTAAAACTCTCCTACTGAATATAAAGACTTGAGAAAATAAAGAGTCAGCCATGTTTTCTAAAGAGCAGAAAACATCCGTGTTCTGACACAGCTGAGTCTTACCCTGAATGTGACCAGGGGTCCACAGAACAGTGGGATGGAGGTCACCTGACTGTCCAGCACAACCCACTAAGAAAGAGACTGTTATTGTTGTGAAATATAAAATCCAGAAGTCATTATTTAGTTTTCCCCAGCCTTGATTTCACGTTCTCTCTTTTTCCCTTTGGGCCTGTAACTATCATCTGTTTTTTCTTCATTGACCTTTAAGAAGTTCTTGTACATTTATCCATTTAAAGGTGACAAGCAAGCAAATAAGTTGTTAATTTCATTAAAAGCATCAGGTTCTCCTGCTACATATAACTGTGTATCGTCCGCTTGGCAATGAATATGAACATGATATTTTTTGGAGATTGAGCCAAGTGAAGTATATACACAGAAAATAGTAGGGGATCGAAAATACTGCCTTGTGCTACCACATAGTCACTCATTAATGCTGCTGATAGAAATTCACCTACTTTAACTTGGAAACATCTTTCTGTTATATATGACTGGAACCAATTAAGAGCAGAGCCAGAAAACCCAATAGACAGAAGGCGGTGAAGTAGGACGGTGTGATCAATTGTGTCAAAAGCCGCTCTTAAGTCTAACAAAATCAGAAGCATTATCTTATTCATATCCGTGTTTAGCCTGATGTCATTAACTACCTTTAGAAGTGCAGTCTCAGTATTGTGATGGGCTCTAAAACCTGACTGGAATTTTTCAAAAATGCTATTGTTGTGAAGAAATTCAACAATCTGTTAATAAGCAGCCTTTTCTACAATTTCACTCATAAAAGGAAGGTTTGAAATAGGTCTAAAATTACTAAAAACTGGGTTGTCTAAAGTAGGCTTTTTTAGAAGTGGTTTAACCAGAGCACACTTGAAAGATTCTGGAAAAATGCCCGTTAAGAGCGATTCATTTACAATCCACAGTTCAGCCACAACCCTGAGGAGTGGGTCATCAGCATGGTCCATGATGGACTGAAGTCCTGATAATGTTCTCCTTTCAGCCAGTTTCCAAACTGTCAACTTCTTCACCCACCACTGAGCCTGCTCTCCGGATCAGCTTGTTAATCATCATCCTTTTCTTCCTCACATCCTATCATCCTAACAGTCCGGGAAAAAGAGAGCAACAAAGAAAAATGATGGCGACAAAGAGAAAATTGCTGGAAATGGAATCTGAGTGAGAACCAACAATAATCTCTGACAGACACATTGATACAACCCTTTACAACCTTTACAGTAATGTCCAATAAATCTACTTTGGAAATGAGGCTGCTTAATATGCAATAAACTACTAAACTTATTAACAAGCAGACAAGATCACTAGATTTTCAGTCTTTTTCCCAATAAACATGAATCTTTGTAGTCTGTAGTGCAGAAAGATGTTATAAACTTTGAGCTGCAGATCTGTGTGACTCAGTAACAGATTAGCACTGCTCTTCCCAGAGTAAACCAGAGCTTGTATTGGTGGCAATGTTTCATTTATATTTGTCTCCCAAATAAACTGAATGAAGAAATCCTGTTGTAGAGGTGAAGAGGTGGGTCAGTTAATCAGTCCATCAGTTTTCTGGTGGTCTCTTCTTGGACGACTTGGAACAAAATGACTATCCTGTAAGAAAATCTTCAAAAAGTCCAGAAAGACCTCCAAGACCTTCCACATCTGTGATGTCTGTGTCTTAGAGTTACTGTGGGGGTTGTACATTTCTGCTCAGTGTAGACAATAGTAACTTTGTGTCACATATGTTTATTGATACAATTGAATATGCAGAATTGGACTGTTACACAGTTACATCTCGTTATCTCCATAGTTGCACCATCAATACTATGACTATAGAACAATGTGAATTCAAGTAAGGCAGCACTTTCTGCCATTGTAGACGATATAAACTGCTGTTAAATACTGATAATGTAGACCCAAGTATATAAAAAAAAATGTTTTATGGGTACAAGAATTCCTTCACTTTTTTTATTGGCTTTGATAAAACATATTTCGTTGGTGTTGCAGAACAGTTGACGTTTCTCTCTTCTTTTGTTTCAGAATAACATAAGGGAGATGCTGCAGAGGACTGTGCCTGTGATGAAGGCCAAATTTCATCATGATACACACGTACTAGGACAAGACATGCTAGATGTCTGTGTAGGTGTCATTTACTCTGGGGACGTGTCCCCATCACATTTTATCATGGCCTATCTTCCCCATCCCTTTTTGTCTCCTCATGGACAAACATGAGGAGTCGACCCCAGTGAGCCCAGCAGCACATTCTCCTGCATGAGGCTAAGGAGGAACACACTGGTCAGGGAGAGTTTGGCTTCATTCAGATTAGACAGCACATGCACTGCTGTATCTTGAAACCTGAACTCTCTCCTGGTGACCTTTAACCATTTAAACTCTAAAGGCTGGTTTCAAGATTCAAGATTCAAGAGCTTTACTTGTCACATACATAGTTATCCAGGACAAGATTTAGTGAAATGATGATCTGGCCTGCTCCTAGAGTGTGCAAGATAATAATATAAAGTAAGTAAAGTAAAGTGGCCCCTTACAGTCATGTGTGAACACACCACACCACAGCACACAGTGTGAACAATGTGAAATTCTTTCTCTGCATTTAACCCATTCACCAAGTGAAGCACGGGGCTGCCACCAATGAGGGATGCCCGTGGAGCAGTGTGTGGGGATGGTACCTTGCTCAAGAGTACCTCAGTGGTGACACTAGCAGTCCTCGTATTCGAACCCACGACCTTCTAATCACAGGGGCAACTCCATAACCACTAGGCCACCAGCTGCCCCAGAATAAAATAAAAATTAATAAGTAATAAAGTGCAAATAGGGTTCAATGAAAGTTTAAAGTGAGTGAGTGACTGAGTGGAGCAACATAGTACTATGGATAAGTAGTAGATGAATAAAAGATAAATGGATGGATACTGATTACTGGCCATGATCATGACTATAAAGTGAAATCGGCATGTCCATGTTTAGAAACCTAATAGCCTGGGGGAAGAACCTTCTTCTAAGCCTTTCTGTCCAGGCCAGCAGGCAACGAAGACGTTTCCCGATTTCAACAGGTTGAACAGTCCATTGTTGGGATGAGTGGGGTCACAAAGGATTTTTATTGCCCTCGTCCTACACCGCTTGATACAGATATCCTGCAGGGATGGTAGGGCTGATCTGGAGATGCGTTCAGCTGAACGTACCACTCTCTGCAGGGCTGTACTATCAAACGCAGAACAATTACCGGACCAGGTTGTGATACTCTGGGTAAGGATACTTTCTTCCTGGACAGAGATGAAGCCTAGTCATGGACTATATCTACCTTTCGATGAAAAATCTCGTCCCCGTCAGTAAATACAATCACCACCTCCCTTCAGTTCAGCAAAACCTTTACAGTCTCAAGAACTTTTCAAACCAAACGCACCCTTCCTCACTCCCTCCCTCTCATCAGTATAAGAAGGACTATTTTTTTCATTTTCCTCAGTCTTAAAAGCTAAAGTAAGCTGATTGATGGCTGCAGTAAATTTTGAAATTAGCTCAAAAATGTTCCCTCTGATCTTTACATTTTCATTCATGACATTGCATGTTGCGTGTTGAATTTGACATTTTCAAAAAAGCCCAATTTATCATGAAAACTGTGAACCTGGCGATCCAGATGGCAATCATGTTTTGTTTCACTGGAGAAAAGGTTAGAGGGAAAGACTTTAATGTTATTCAAGCATGTGAAAAGGACCTCTATATTTAGTGTCATTGTGGGACATTGAAAAAGGGGAAAATAATTTGTTAATAGGTAACCCTGCCCTAATGAACTCTCATACATATTTTGTTACAGATGTTTAAAGCATTTCTATTCTGTTTTGAGTCAGGTCAGACTGTCCCTAAACTGGACTTCCATGTTCATTTCAGGTGAGTTCAGCTCTGGACACACTGATTCTCATCTTCTGTGTGTGGTTCTGGTCCATGTCAGCACAGAGCCCTGCAGGACCACCCTAAACCCTGACCCTCCACACCCGGCCCGGTTCTGGACAGAGACGGGCCTTCATGCTGGTTTTCAGGATTTCGAATCGAACCCCATTTGGAATGGAACTCGGTCTCCTGGTGACGGAGCAGGAACAGAACTCTGGAGAGTTCCACAGAGCTCCAGAGGAACCATTCTGTTCAGTCTTATACAGACACCCCACTGAGACAGACGGTCCTGATCTTCATCAGAGACTCTGCTCGGTTCTTCAGATTATACATGGAGTTTTCTCTCTTCTCTTTTGGTCTCCATCTGAGGCCTGTGCTTTATTTCTCTGCTTCAGCTGCAGCTGTTCTTATCATCTTCTCCACAGGTGGATCCAGCTGGAGAGACGGGAGAGGAGCTCAGTCGGTGCTGCCCAAACGGAGCAGTCCGAGGGTAAGAGTTTACACTTTAATCTGATAAATGGAGCTGTTAAACTCACACTAATGTCTGAAATGGCTGGATAGGATTATTATTATTATTATTATGACCTCCCAACTGTTAGCCGAGATGCTAACTTCTTTAACCTTAATATCTCCAATTTATCGGACACTTTAGCACTGCTTACCATTTTATTATTAATCTTTAATAATAATATTTTCAAATTAATAATTATTATGAGTAATAAAATGTCCATCGCTATAAACGGGGAGACCGTTAAACTCATTTAGCTAATGAAACTAGTCAAGTCGCTAAAACACAATTTTGAAAATAAAATTCTGTCTGTGTCCCAAATGACACACTTCTAAACTTCACACACTATGGTACTGAATACAGTTCTGTTGACGTAGTGTTTGTTTACATTTGATTGATATTTCTTTAAGCTACATCCTCGGTCCTAATTGATTATTAATTATTTCTTTAATCTACATCCTCAGTCCTAATGATTATTCTGGATATTCTAATGTTCTTCTGTGACCACAGATCTGAAGGCACCGACTGACCCATCAACAACCACGGACGACTGCTGTGAGGTACAGTGAACACACCATTCAGAAAATGATTGAGAGTATAATTTTGACTTCTGGATTTTATATTTCACAACAATAACAGTCTCTTTCTTAGTGGACAGTCAGGTGACCTCTATCCCACTGTTCTGTGGACCCCTGGTCACATTCAGGGTAAGACTCAGCTGTGTCAGAACACGGATGTTTTCTGCTCTTTAGAAAACATGGCTGACTCTTTATTTTCTCAAGTCTTTATATTCAGTAGGAGAGTTTTAGTGTTTCCTGAAGTCTTCATTCTGTCTGTGTTCTGGCCCAACAGGAGCCCTGCAGTTCTGTCCAGCGCGCTCACAGGATGTTCGCTCACACCCTGAGTGAAACATTTTCATGTGGGAACAAGGTTCTTACCTGTTTAAGTTTTATCAGTGACGGAGTCACATTTGACTGTTTAATGTTAGAGTGTCTCCATAAAACACTATCATTTATGAGCCCTCTCTCAATTTCCACAGCAGGTGGAGGTGACACTGCAGCACAAGTCGGTCTACGAGAGTGAGCACTGGTGGGTGCTCACTAATGAATTCTATGCACTTCTCCCGGAGGAAAGGATAAGAGGAGACTCCAAAGTGTACAATATATAATAGACTGCAAATTATGGTACTGAGATGATTTATAAGAACATTTTGTCATTCTGTACAAATAAAACTTCTGTCCATTTCCTTCCAGTCAGTCTCTGAATCACATTGTCTGAAAGAAGGTCTTTTTCCATTATAGGGGTTGCAGCTTCCTCCCTAGTTCTGCGGTACCGTCAAGGTTCTGGCCTGCATCAGGGTAAAGCCAATAGCAGTTTGAATAGTGGATCTCTTCATCAACGTTGCTTGTTTTAAAGATCACAAGGTGTGTGTTTTGGGCTACTTTTAAAGTCCACTGCAGCCATCAAAAAGCTTATCTTAGCTTTTCATGAGGGAGAGAGGATGAGTTTGATTAGAAAAGTTCTAGAGACTGTAAAATTTCTGTTGAATACAACAGGGTGTTGTCGACTGGGGGACGAGGGTCCTCAGCGTAAATGATGCCTGTGTTTTAAACTCAGACTTGGAATTTACAGGATATACATTTTTCGAGTTTAAGTGGTTAAAGGTCACCAGGAGAGTGTTCAGGTTTCAAGCCAAATGAAACAACCCACCATCTCACAGGACTTCCCGCCACTGGACCAGATGCACTGGTTAGATGCAGGTTGGAATTAAACTGCAAGAAAGATCCTCATAAGGAGGTTTGGTGACCACTGGCCTAAAGCAAAGGCAAACTTTGGAAGGAGATGAAATTTACTGAGAAGGTTCCAGGATGTCTGAAATGTAAAAAATCAAGGGGAGTTACTAGGCAAAAGCTGGGGCCCCGTGCCCTAGTGTCCTCGACTTGTTCGGCTGCTTTTGCCTCCCCACGTGCTCCTCCCCTATCCAAGGGCAACTGCTGTTTAAAGCTCTGGCGGAGATTGTTCTTCCTGTTGTTGTGGACTAGAGACTCACAGCTACTTTTCCAACAAAATCTACCTCTACTGACTCTTAACTGTACCAACTCTATTAGCCGTAGATGGCCAATCTGTCAGATTAAGTTTGTACAAAAAGGCCTTCTCCTGTTAGTTATCACCATAGAGACTCTTTTTTCTTTCTCTCCAGCTGGAGAGACCCTTTTTGAGTCTTGGTTCCTCCCAAGGTTTTTTCCTCCAGCTTTAGGGAGTTTTTCCTCGCCTCTGTCACCCTTGACTTGCTCCCTAGGGGCTCAGACCTGGACTCTGTAAAGCTGCTTTATGACAATATTGTTTGTAAAAAGCGCTATATAAAGAAAATTGAATTCAGTTGAATTTAATCAAATTTTTGTTGACCCTTTCAGATCCCCACATGTCCCAAGGGCGAACACTTTATGCTGTTCAAACTAAAATTGGCAGACACCTGAATACTGTTAAAAAAAATCAGTCAGCCTCTTTATTTTGTCCCCTTTTCTCTCTAATTTAACCATCAGCGAACCACTGAACTTGAATCTACTATCATTATTCCACGCACTAGTGGTGTGTAGTTATCTGCTGTACATGCTTTTTAATAAATACTTGCTTTTTGTGTACTCTGTACGTGATTCTGCTTCTGAAACCTAGAACCCCAAGAATCACAGTTTGAATAAGAATTTACTGTAGAATGTATATTATCTTACATTGTTTACAGACTGACACAGGATCCTCAGATCTGCTTCAGGTGTCATTACACATCATATAATGGAAACAGTGAGAAAGAAGTGTAAAAATTCAAAATCAAAAACTCAAAATTCAAAACTCAAAATGTTTTTTAGAGATTTCAGATAAAATCTCATGTTATGGTGTACTCCTGGAATACCCCATTGATTTTTCCAGTCTGGATTAGCCCACACCAGCCCTAGCTCTACCCTGGCTCCACTTGTAGCCTTGCAAGCCAGACTTCTGAGTATTACCAGAGAGTGTGGTGGGATGCATTGCTCTGTGTGGTAAAGAACCACCTATTCTTACAGGGAAATATAGTTTGAAAGACATGCAAAATGATCTACAAAGTAGGGGCAGAAGATGATCAAAATGCTACAACAAAAACAGTCCCACAGGAAACAAAGTGATGCGACAGTAAAAGTGATAATATCTTACTTAGTTATTTAGTAAACTAATGAATAACCTTTAAAGATATGTTATTGTGAACTTCTTCTTGCTCTGAAATATTAGCAAAAGAAAAAAAGAAAAAAGGTTGTTTCCCATTGGCTTGATTGAAACCAGTTGCCAGAAGAGCATGCACATTGCACAGTGGACTGTGAATCAGAGTGTAACTGACAAAATACAGATATTTTTGTACATTTTGTGCTTTCATTCTTTCAACCTCCCACCCCCATGCTTTACAGTTCTATAGACAGTTTCAGGCCATTTACGTTTTCCTTCCAGTATTTTTCTTCCTTTTTTCTTTGCAAATGCAAACTCAGCTTCCCTGGATGACCTGCCCTCTCTCTCTCTCTCTCTTTCTCTCTCTCTCTCGCTCTCCGTTTCAGATCCTTTAGAAGTGGGTCAGATCAACAGACTGTGAAGCTGAAAAAGTACTGCATGCACTCTTTTCCTGTCGGAAGAAAGGACCCCCAGGCTTTTCATCAAAAGTTCACAATGTGGAGAGAAAAACATCCCTATAAAGGAAAGCGCTGTGGGAGTGAGGATGAGGATGGCGATAGGAGTGAGGAAGGACCATGTAAAAGCCATTAGAGCTGAGTTAGGGGAAATGCAGGGGGATTGCCAGGGTTTGTGCAGTTATAGACGTGTAATGGTTTCCTAGCATGGGGTTCTAAAGGCTTGGCTTGGGCCACAGAGGTGTGGAGCACGTGGGACGTCATCGTTTTAATGAGGACTCTGGATTTTGGGGGGGGGGGGGGGTGATGTCAAGGGGTTTTTGATTATTTTGCTGATGGAAATGTTTCTGCTGTGCATTTAACTTTTATTCCTTTTGTTTTTATGTGTGGTAGAGAGAGAGTGAGAGTGAGAGAGAGAGACACACAGACAGAGAGAGAAAGGAAAAGAACAACAACTGCTGACTAAGCAAGAGGCCAATTGAAACTCAATAATAACCGAAGCAAAAAGGCCATTTTTTCAGTTTTTACTGGCAAATGCAAAATTATTGTTTAGGGTAAGACTGTATGCTGCAGATACAGCAGAGATGTATTAGACTGAAATCTTTTTTTATAATAATAAGAAGAAGAATTTTCATTTATATAGAACTTTTTTATTGTAGCCTCAAAGTGTTTTCTCAGAACAGCACATATAAAACAAGTAAAAAAAAAAGAAACCTAAAGCTGGCGTTCACCAATATGTTTAATACAGGTGTGGGAGTGCAATACTGTAAGATAAGAGTGCCCAGTTCTGGTCCTGGAGGGTCGGTGACCAGCATAGTTCGGGGATTTCCCTACTCAAACACACCTGGTTCAACTGCCAGGTTTAGTGAGTGTGTTTGAGGAGGGGAACTACCAAACTGTGCTGGATACTGGCCCTCCTGGACCAGGATTATACACCCCTGCCTCAAGATATTGGCACAACCTTAGCATCCCACTGCATGTGCATATGGAACAAACTCGAGTGTATTGTTGTGGAAAGAAAGAAAAACTAGTTGACTGCAGTGAAAGGGTGTTTGGCTTTGTCGTCGTCACTCATAGAATGCTTCTCATATTGCGAGGTTGGAACTAACTCTACTACTGAGCAGAGACATGAGATGAAGTGTGTTTTCATAATAAAAAAAAAGTCACGGTTGTCATTGGGTCGCTTAGGCTCCTGCCATAGATCATCACACCCGTGATATTATTTGTGATAACTTGGAAAGTTAATTGCTACATCAGTTCTGAAAATTAAAGAAAAATATTAAGTTCAGAAGCAAAATCAGTGTCATCAGACCCAACTGTTGAATAATATGGATTTAAAAACCTATTGAGTGTGTATTCATGGTGTATTTAAAGTAAACTTAAAGTAAAGCGGCCCCTTACAGTCACATGTGAACACACCACAGCACAGCACGCAGTGTGAAATTCTTTCTCTGTGTTTAACCCATTCACCAAGTGAAGCAGGGGGCTGCCCCCAACAGGGCACCCGGGGAGCAGTGCATGGGGTGCATGTTCAAGGGTACCTCAGTGGTGCCACTAGCAGTCCAGGGATTCAAATCCACAACGTTCTGATCACAGGGGCAACTCCCTAACCACTAGGCCACCAGCTGCCCCAGTTGATATCCTAAAGATCCCCGGTTGATATCCCGAATGTGCAACTGTTCAAAAGTTTCTATTCTGCATTCTATTTCTTTGCTTGTTTCAATGAGCACTGGGTGGGAAATAATTAAGCGAAATGTCAGAGGAGGTGATTCATGGCGTATACCCAGCTGGGGGCCCGGTAGGGTTAAATTTTGCTATGTGTAAACGTGTTCTGTCAGTGAGAAGTGCCAGGCCTTTGCCAAAGCCGCTGCTATTCTGGGCTGAGTGGTGCACTGGCCTGGGCCGAGCTGACCTTTACGCCCGCTTCCTCTGCCAAGTTTGACAGGCGGTCCGGGTGGGTTTTGTGCTCCATTTTCTTTCACCTGCCCTGCGAACAGCTGGCCATCGCCACTCGTACACCCCACACCCATTCCAGGACAAATTTGTCCATTAGTTGCTACAGCAACTGGCATACATGTGTCACTTACTCCACTGTCTCCCACGGCAACCTAACCACCTGTTCCCCACTGAGAGAGAGAGACAGAGAGAGACAGAGAGAGAGAGATGTATAGGGAATAGAGAGAGAGAGGAAGAAAGGGGATAGCGTGAGGGAGAGAGGCAAAGGGAAAGTGAGGGAAGAGAAAGAGACAAAAGAAAGTGACAGCAAGAGAAAGGCTTTAGAGAAAAAGAAAACAAAAGAGAGAGGTGGAAGGAGACAGATATGGACAAACAGAGAGTGTGAGAGAGAGAGAGAGAGAGAGAGAGAGAGAGAGACAGAGAGAGAGGGAGAGAGATGTATAGGGCATAGGAAGAGAGTGGGGATAGGGAGAGTGAGAGAGACAAAGGGAAAGTGAGGGAAGAGACAGGAAAAAAGAGAGACAGCAAGGGAAAGGCTTTAGAGAAAAAGAAAACAAAAGAGAAAGGTTGAGGTGGAGGGAGAGAAAGAGAGGGACAAAGAGAGAGAGAGCGTGAAAGAGAAAAAGCAGCAGACAAGATGGATGGACAAGGGAGAACAAAAGTCGAAAGAAAGAAAAAATTGTAATGTGAGGACAGAGGAAGATGGAGAATGAGAGAGAGAACTAAATCAAGAGAAAGAATGAGAGAGAAAGAGACCGGGACATCAAAAGAGTAAGACAGGGAGAGACAGAGAAAGAAAGAAAGAAAGAAAGAAAGACAGAAATGGGGAGGGAGTGTGTGTGTGTGTGTGTGTGTGTGTGTCTGTGAGAGAAAGAGAAAGAGAGAGAGAGAGGGAGAGAGAGTGATAAAAAAGGGAGGATTGGAAAAAAGCAGAAATAATTAGACCTTGTATGTGAACACACCCTAAATGTGACCCTTTTTCAACAATGTGATCTCCATGTCCACCCACACACACACACACACATGCACACACACACACATGCACACACACACACATGCACACACATACATCCGTACATCAAAACGCTGTTAGAGACAGCTGATACTTCTTTGCGAAAGGTTACAGTCGGGGCATTACGTGTGAACATATGTAAAGGAATGTGTGTGTGTGGGGGGGGGTGTATAAATGTCTGCGTGTAGGCGTGTGGGGTGCGTGCGTGCATGCTTGGACGAACATATGTTAATGCTCTGGGGAAAACGAAAATAAATCAGCCATGGGGGTGTGTGTACACATTTGTGTGTGATCTGTCTGTCATCTTTTACATCACCTAATACACCTCCACAACTTTATTTCCACTGATTAACACACAGCGGGGTGTCAAAACCTGTCTGGAGGTGGCAAATCCAACAGCATCACCTCTATAAAGTTAGAATTGATTATAATCAGTTTTAATATGCCCTCCTTTGTATATTTGCTTCTTAGACCTTTAGGCTTCTTTTCAGTCCACAGTTACAATCTACATTCAATTTATAGTAACAGTCTGCACTGCCAACTTTTTTCATTTCTTTCAGTGTCAACACATGGCCAACACATGGCATGGCAAAATGTGATTCAGTTTCAGATCACAATAAAACGTCCCCTCTTCTACATGCAAACGCAGATGCTATGAACTGGAAGTGTAGAATCTACAGTTTGGTACATTTTTTTTTACTGCTGGTTTCATTGAGAAAAAGGTGAGGAATAATTACAGTTTTTTAAAAACTGGTTACACACAGTACTCAGTGCTGAGTGAACCTTTTTCAAAACTCTTCACACAATTCTTTTTACCAACACACAGCTCAGCACACTCAAAACACACAAAAATACTTAAATCAACAGATTTTACAAGAACACGGATGGCAGTTTTCTTTCATCAAGAATACTTTCAGTCAGAACACAGTATGATACAAAATGCTTACATCAGACGAAATTATGAAAATGTAATTATAAGTCAGGTAACTGAAATCAGCTTTCATAAAAAATGATGCATGCAGTCGTATGGACGATACGTGGTAGCACATGTATGAAGACTGATCCAGAATGAGGAACCCACCCCCCCTTTCCTTCCAGTGAGGGTGTTTTCCTCAGTCTTTTTTTTGACAGGGTTGTGATGAAGCTTTGATCATGTGTTAAAACCTCCTTATTGGAACAAAAATTGAGTCATTTCTCCCAATGCACAAGTTTTTTTATTATTCTATTTATGTTGTACTTGTCTGTGGCCTATTAAACCTATGTAAAAATATGACCTCTGCGAAAGTGATAAAAATAAAGTGAAAGAAACCTAGCTTGGGGATTTTTATAACTTTTTTGTGTCGTCCCAAACCATGATGTCCAGACCTTTGTGTGAATCCCTGATAATGTCAGTGAAATGTTACAGTAGTGAATCAGAAAATCAGTATCAGCTGCAGTACTGTTCCGTAGAATATTCCAAAATACACCAAATGGATTTCAAATAACTCCAGTGATGTATCAGTATAAATGCACTATACTGTAACTATACTGTAAAACTATACACACACTCAGATTGATAGATACAGTACAGATATGAAGCAATGCACCACCAGTTCTCGCCCACATCTCACTTCACAGCTTCTGATATCTTCTCTCTCATCTCATTTGAGACCACAGCTCTTGCTCGTCCTCTCGACAGTCTTTAACACCAGAGTAAAATGGAATTTATAGCAATATATTGTCAATATATTCCCAAATGTACATACTTATACTGGAATATATTGCATTTTTGTTTAGGACTTTGCTCAGGTATTCCTTTTCCTCTATTGTAGTATACAGACACACTATAATATATGACTTTGAGTCATGTCTTAAAGAACTGTAATTGATTCGAGTCACTGAAGGTCAGAGATTTGCATTAAAAACGCAGGAGTGAAGGAGGGAGGACAGTGATTTTGAGTGATGGCCAAAGGAATAAAGGCCAGACAAAGCCCTATTCAGCCTTTCAGTTAGAAATGCTGGACTCTTTCCACTCCTTTCACACTCACCAGCCTCTGCCAGGTACCACTCATTACTGCCTGACCTCACCTCTGACTGATCGACCAACATTCCACACTATCTGCTCCCGGCCCAGTGACTGACCCGCAGTTTACCCAAACTGTCCAAACCCTTACAGGCTATTTTCATCATTGTGTTTTCTGCTGTCTGTGTCTGTGTGTGTGTGTTGTGTCTGTGTGTGTGTGTGTGTTGTGTCTGTGTGTGTGTGTGGTATTGTTTTATGGAGGGTGAGGTCAGATTAGAGTGGTCCAGTGACCTCTAGGGTCACATTGTCAGGTGTGTTTAGTCTGTCTGCACTGATCACCCTTCCATACCTCCTTAGAGGAAAGAGAAAAAGTGAGTGGGTGGGGGGTGGGGGTCAAAGACAGAAACAAAGAGAGAAAGAGGAAGATGTATAGAGAGAAAGAAAGAGATATGGAAAGAAAGTGAGAAGGAGGACAACGAGAGAGAGGGAGGAAAACATCATGGTTGGAGGGGGGGGGTGGGGTGTTAGTGACCTGTTAGCCTACAGCGAGCACTGTGTGTGAGTGTGTGTGTGTGTGTGTGTGTACTGATTGACCAATACCAACGGATGTCAAACAGTCCAAAAACCTTGGAGTGAGATTTTGGGGGGTGTGTGGCCGATGTCGCGAGC
>JBBPCZ010012518.1:0-14984 GCA_037974445.1 Brycinus macrolepidotus
ACACACACACACACACACACACACACACACACACACACACACACACACACACACACACACACACACACACCTTAACCTGATCATAGTTTTTTCCAATAAGAGCTACCTTTGTGAAGAAAATAAAGTCCTATGAGGCAAAGCAAAGCTTTCCTTCAGTGTTAGATTTTCACTTTTTCTTGTTATCATGGACACACACTAATACACACAGAGCTCCAAGAATGACTGTAGGGTTGAAGGGGTCTTATAAAGCTAATGTTAAGAGATTAGGGTCAGGACAAAGAATGTTAGGAGTTAGGAGGCAAGAGATAAGATTAACTCACAGAAGGACTGTAGAGTTAGGAGGTTAGGGTTAAGGTTAGAGCTAGAAAAGTAAAATATTAGGAAGTTGGGATTATAGGTTTTGGGGTAAGGGGTTAGGAAGTAAGTCAGTTTAGATTCAAGTCTGGACGCTCAAAAGAAACCATCAGACAACTCATCATTCTCAGTTCTCATCCTCTCCGACCTGTCAGGTGCCTTTGACACTGTGAACAACCAGATGCTTATTTCTCTGCATCTCAAGATTTGTCCAGTCTTCATTTTGTCATAGGGAATAATCTAACCAGGTAGTATCGAAAGGTTTTCTCTCAACTACCTAGAGCCTCTTTAATCATATTTATGGCAACAACAGGGAAGAAATGTTTAGAAGAGGCCAGTGTGATTGATATGAGCATTAAACATTGGCATATAAGTGACATAGTGTAAAGTGTCCATTTGTCATACGTGAACACACCACAGCACACAGTGTGAAATTCTTTCTTTACATTTAACCCATTCACCAAGTGAAGCAGCGGGCAGCCAAGAACACAGGGCCCGGGGAGCAGTGTGTGGGGATGGTACTTTGCTCAAAGGTACCTCAGTGGTGCCACTAGCAGTCCTGGGATTTGAACCCACGATCGTCTGATCACAGGGGCAACTCCCTAACCACTAGGCCACCAGCTGACCACATAGTGGCCATATTCACACATAAACCACCTTCAATTCAATTCAATTTTATTTATGTAGCACGTTTTACAACCAAATTTGTCACAAAGTTTCATCTTCTCTGCTCTCTTTCAGGGTACTGCATCATCTGCTGCTTGATGCTTTGATGGAACCATTGCTGGATCAACCATGGGAAAACAATGTCTGAACAATCAAACAACCATAACATTAAACCAGCAAGAACTAGCATTGGCTCTGTAACTAGTAGTAATACATAGCTAGCTAGGTAAATTATCAAAAGAACAAGTGACAAGTACCAGATGCTTTTATTACATTTTTTCTGAAAGTACTTTGTTGGTGCTCTTTTTAACATGTTCACATCTCTTCTTCAGTTTTCACATCTAGAGTGTGTGTCTTAGACTGGCATTGTAAGACACATAGACTGGCATAGTAACAAAACTAAGGAGACTTTGCAACAAAACCAGGCTCTCCTGGTAGATGATGGTTTGCATAGTTTCATGGTTTGCATAGTTTTTGGCAAATTAATTAGGGATTACTTTTAAAATAAATTAAATAACAGGCAGATAAGCTTTGTTATTTTTGTATAATTAGAGGTTTATTCAATTATATCTATAATTCGTTTAAATTCTACTTTACAATCACTTGTTCAAAACGATACAACACAGATTAAATCATCAGTGACTGAATGGTAAATGAACAAAAAAGGAGTATCTGCCTTCTGACCACAAAGAAGAAAGGAAGGAAGGAAGTACGCGCACACAAACATGCACACACACACACACAAGCATATACGTTATGCCCACATCTGTACAGTTCACAATAAGTTAGTGAGAAAGCATGAAAAGTCTTCCCATCAGAATGTAAGTATTTTTTTTTCAGATATCAGATATGTTCTACATGCTAATTTCTTTATTATATCTGTTTTAGAAGTATGATTGGTCCAAATACAGTTAACATCAAAATATCATGCACTAAAATCAGGTTTAGATTCAGCTTCTCAATTCAGTATCCATTTTTTACCAATTTATCTGACAGAATTGAGAATTTTAACTGGAAGTGTTTTGCTGTTGCTTTTACTGGAGAAAGCTGTAAGAATATGTAAGATATCCAGTGGGAAACTGTGCTTATTAGAGCTAGGCCTTGAGTCTCGGCCATTTATATCAAAACCCAGTCAATAGTGCTGCACCCATCTGTGGCCGGGATTCCCAGAGAACACAAAAGGCTTTTCTCTTTTAGGTAGGTGGGATGGCCCTCCCTCTGCCCCCATCACTCTCACTAGCGTCTGTTAGCTGACAAGGCAGTTGGTGTACTAGCTAGTGGACGGAACTGGAGATGATTATATTGGGCAGAAAAATGGGAAAAATCTAAACACTCACTCACTCCCTCCCTCATTCTCACTCACTTCCTGGTACCGCTTAATCCTCACTAGGGTCGCAGGTACCCGGAGTTTATCCCGAGGTCAGAAATCTAACCAAACAAAACAAAAAAAGCACCTTTCTGCTATAACACTCATTTCTACTAGCATCTCTATGGGATTTTAATAATATTTTAGCTACAAGCTAAAGCCACTGTGCATTATTTGTCCATGGAAGATTAAACACCGCCATTTGAAACATGTTAAAGTCATTTTATTAATTCTTTTTTCCAGTCTTTGATATGCAAATTTCTCTAAAATATTATGAACAGAGTTGGGCTCATTTAACACAAGTCCATTTTCTGTTTCTGCTCATGTTAGGTCAGTTTGTACCATGAGCTTCAAATGTGGAATATTGTCACTGATCATCCTGCAGATTATTTCAGGTAGGATCATTCAGATTATTTTTGGGACTGCTGTGTTTAGTCTGGTGTGTACAGCATACAAACAAGAGGTATGAAGGAAGAGCAACACCTGATTATATACAGAGTCTGAGTGGATGAACATGAGAGAGAGAGAGAGAAAGAGACAGAGAGAGAGAGAGAGACAGAAAGAGAGAGAGAAAGGAAGTAAAAAGTCTTTAGAGCTTGGGTTTATATCTCGGTCACCCTCATATATTGTGGAAGCGAAGGAGCAGTTGCTTTCCTTGTGTAAATTGGATTGAGAAGTGCAAGGGGTGCATGGATATTAGTCTGTGTATTGAACCTAAAACCAAGAATCATTGTCAAAATACAGTCAAAAGGCAGACTGAATCTCATATGACGATGAGGAGAAACACAAGAAATCGAATAGAAAGTAAACAAATAACTACATAAGAATATATTGTTGCTGTTTGAACAAAACCTCATTTCTCCAAAAACTAACAGTAATACTTCACTGAAGTCCAGAATTCAGAATTAAGGCTACATGACACAAACACTAGTGCATCATGATCACATTCCATAAAGCATCAGTTCTCATAAAACTTTCTGAGGTGACACAACATCAGAACTTTCAACAAAAGTAGCCATTATGAGAACTTGCTGGTTGGAATGAGTCTATAAAAATGTTTACAAAGAGGTTTTGTATGTTGTAGACCTTCTAATTTTGCTGGCGTTCCTCAGTAGTTCACACTGTTTCAGTTTCAGGTTCTTTGGCTTGGAGTGTGAGAGTGACCTGCACTCAGACTATCTGTGCTCTGAGAGAATCAGCAGTGGAGCTGAAGTGCTCTTACTCAGACACCAACATCAAAATTCATCAGAGCTTCTGGTTCAGCAACAAACAAAAAGCTAAATGGAGGAACAAGGAAGATCCAGAGGATTTAGCTTTAGACTCAGACTACGCAGGACGAGTGACATACAGTCAGACTACAGGCAGCTCAACTCTAACAATAACAGACTTGAGAGAGAGAGACTCAGGGGAGTATCAGCTTATGATCATTACAGAAACAGGAGAGAAACGTCTCGTCTCAACAGCAGTCACTCTAACGGTTTCAGGTAATACAGTTCAGTTACAGTGATGTGGAATTATTTATATCAATAAATATAAATGTATAAAATATTACTGATTATTTATAACTTTATTTTCACTCAGGCCTGCAGATGAGAATGACATCCTCCACAGGAACAGAGAGGGAACAAACACTGACCTGTAACTCTTCCTGCAAACTGACTTCAAACGCTCAGTATTACTACTGGTACAACAATGGACGATATGTTTCCTGGTCACGTGTAAATCAGAAGGTTCTGAGTGTAGATAACAGCGCTGATTCTGGCAGCTACACCTGCTCTGTTAGCACTCATTATCAAATTCGTTCCAACGCAGTGTGTGAGTATGAAAGCTGTTCATGACTAGCTGTTTATGAACCAGTCAAATCAGAAGGTACTAATCTTTGCCTTTTTCAGGTGTTTTTAAGAACTGTTGGAGTGTGACCTACCCAGTCAGAAGAGTGTGTGTTTTGGAGGGTTCATCAGTGGACTTTCCCTGCTCTTACTCATATCCCAATGATAGAACAGTTAATAAAGTGTTCTGGTTTTACAATCAGCCCGGCATGAAGCCAACAGATCTGAGTGCAGAAGATCAGTTTGCTGGTCGAGTGGAGTTTCTTGGGAATAATCAGGGAAACTGCACTCTAAGAATTAGAAATATAACAAAGAGTGACTCTGGAGAATATCGATTTCGATTCATCACTGATTCTGAAGGAGGGAGTGGTTCTGGTAAACCTGGAGTTATTCTGAATGTTACAGGTACCTGTCCACACCCAGCTGTGTCTAAATTTGTTTTTACTCACTGATGTATGTGGTCATATGTAAAACAACCAAATTATTTGGACATCAAGATACATCGAGTCAAAATAACCACACATCTTCAAAAGAAAACATACTAAGTATATTATGTTTAATAAGTATGGTATGTTTCTGTGGTTTCTTCATACACAATTTCTACGTACATTATTTGCTCAGTTTAATTTATTGGGGGGGAAAATGAAGAAAAAAATTCTGCAGCGGTAACTGTGGCTTAAAATATGCAGAAGTGTGTTTACAGAAGACATGTGGTTATTTACACTCAGAAAATGCCCAAATGTTTTAATGTGAATGTAAAAAAATTCTTCTGTAGGCTTTGAACAGTTAGGAGTTGTAGTTTGAGCAGTTTGACTCACGTCTGGATTTGAAATGCAGCTGCAACAGAACCCAGCAGCTGCTTTTGGATTAAAAAGGTTTCCAGAACCATCCAACAGAAAAGGGTCCTACATGCTTTGGTCTCAGCTTCAGAAGCTCCGCCCACACATGTATGGAGAGTCTGATATGTAAAGTAGGATGCTGCACTGTGATTGGCAATCAACACCTCCGGTAAATTAATTAGCATCACTCTGATGTAAATTTGAGTCAATTTTAAAAATTAGCCTCTCTTACATCTTATGGCTGTGGGATTGAAAACCACTTTAGAATTAATATCTAATGAGACATTGTTGTGTTTGTCAGTGGACCACTGTGCATCCTGTGGGACTGTTTAAGTGTTTACTTCATATTCAAAATTGCCTCCCCCTAAACTTCAGACCAGGACAAAGTGAAAATTCCAAACTTTCTATGTATGTTCAGATCTTCAGGTGAAAGTGAGTCCCACCACTCTATCAGAGGGACAGTCAGTAACACTGACCTGCATCTCCACCTGCACTTTGTCCAACAACCTCTCTTACATCTGGTACAAGAAGAGACAGCCTGTAACTAACAAATCCACCACATACAACCAGCTCTACATGGAGTCAGCGAGCTCTGAGGATGTTCTCCAGTACTCTTGTGATTTAGGAAATAACAGCATGAGTATGATGTGTTTGCAAAAAAAAAAACACTTTATCGACACCGTATTTATATATGTGGTTGTTGTAATAGTAAACCTTTGCATCTCCATTTTTATATAATTTGAGAGTACCAAGTGCTGTTTACACTGTCAAAATGTTGTGACAAATGAATCAGAAGAAATAGTCAAAAATGACTGACAGTTTGTCTATTTTTGAAGCTCCTGAAGGTCCTGGAGATCCTGAAACTCCTGAAGCCGCACTCTCAATGTTCATCATAGTGGGAGTGTCAGTCTTTCTGGCTCTAAGTCTCATCACAGGATTGATGTGGAGGTGCTGTGTGAGGGAAAGAGGAGCAGAGAGAGATGCAGATGTTCAGGTACTGGAAGATTTTTTTACTTTCTCTGTTCATAAACATGTTCCAAAAAAGATTCTTCTGATCTCGCTTTTAAAGACTCCAAACCCTGGAGACGACACAAACACAGCTCCGAACCTCACCAACACATCCTCTGATTACGACACTCTTCAAGTAAGTCTAGTGTGTGTGTGTGTGTGTGTGTGTGTGTGTGTGTGTGTGTGTGTATGTATGTGTGTGTGTATGTGTGTGTTACAAGCTAAATTCATATTATATTGAGAATTTTGAGGTTTTCAGTATTCATATGGAGGAAAAAACAGTCTGTGTTGGTCTGTTCAATAGTTATGGCATATGGCCTAAAATTTTTACAAGTTGTGTGTGTGTGTGTGTTATCCTGCAGAGGGGTTAGTTGTCTGTTATATCGGCTTTTATCTCCAGACCGTTAGAAACTCTTCTAGTGACACATATTCCTCCCTGAATCCTGCAACCATGTCCTCCGTTTATGACACTCTGACAGTAAGTCTGAGCTCAGTGTTCTTAAGTGTTCCTCTGGTGAGTGTATTTGGTTCTACAAGTTCTTCTAATGTTCTTTTATCTTCTAGAACATTACTGGCTCTCATAAGAACACAGTTTTTTGAATCCTGCATTGAGACTATGAGACTGATGTATCTCACCACAGATCCTAAACCACCCGTTATCCCAAAAGGACATTTCCATCATTCTTTCCTAATTTAATCACAATTCACAAATATTTTCTATGTTAAAGCTGTACTTTTCAGTATGTTTCTGCATAACAGAAGAATTAGTATAAATAAGCAGGAACTGGTTAGAAGAATGTTGTATTGTCAGTAAAGTTGTGAAGATGTTGGTTAGATGAATACAGTTAGAATTAATGGATTATTGTTTGTTAATTTATACATATCCTTATTTCTTTAAATAAAAACTTTCTATCCAAAACCTTTTATCTGTGTTGTGTATATATACACTTATACATACCAGTGATACACAGCCTTTTCCACAGAGGTCTTGGTTTCCTGTATTTTTTAATGTTTTTGCTGCTGTAATATCCGTCTGGGAGAGAAAATTGTGCAGAACAAATGGGCCTCCAGGACCAGGGTTAGTACATACTGCTCTATACCATAATTTGCTATTCTGTCTTTCCATGTTTGAAGGATTTAAGCAATAGTCTATAGTTACATTTTATTTAGTAGTCATTTACTTTGCATTACAACAACACATTTTGCTATTAATGGAAATATTATTGTATAGTTAAGTTTTAGTTCCTAGCTGGTTCTCTTTTCTCTGCATCAATGGAGCCTCAAATTTGTCCTGCACGCCCAAAGTGTGTACACTGATCAGCCACAACATTAAAACCACTGACTAGTGTAATAAATAACACTGATTATATCTTTATCATGACACCTGTCAAGGGGTGGGATCAGTTAGGCAGTTATTGAACAGTGAGCTCCTGAAGATGATGTTTACAGAGGAAGAGAAATGTCCAGGTCCATAGAAGGACAACCAGTGAACTGGTGACAAAGTCATGGGTGCCCAAGGCTCATTTATGCTTGACCGTCTGGTCTGAGCCCACAGAAGAGCTGTAGCAGAAATTGCTGCAAAAGCTCATGGCTGCTATGATAGAAAGGTTTCAGAACACACAGTACAGAAAGTGAGAAGCATGTTGTGTTTTTAGTTTTGGGCTGTATAGATGCAGACCAGTCAAAGACACCATGCTTAACCTCATCCACTGCCAAAAGCATCTACAATGGACACGTGAGCATCAGAACTGGGCCATGGAGCAACGAAAGAAAGTGACCTGGTTTGATGAATCACATTCTCTTTTACATCTTGTGGACAGTCAGGTGTGTGTGCGCATCACTGAGATGGCGCTCTTATTTATATGGACTTATTTATTTAGAGGCATTTTAAAGTGAATTACGTCCTATTTGTTAACAGGCATTTTAATGTGTGTTACAAGACACTGATCTGTCAAAGTACGTATTTCTGAATCTAAACAACCCTGTGCTACACATTAACCAAAACTTTAAATTTGCTTCTGTGTGGGGGTAAGAGTTATTAATGTGCCCAGACTGACTACAAAAGGGGAACTAACAGAGTTAAACTCTACATTCATAGTACAAGCAGTATTTATATTCTTTTATCTTTTTTGTATGCTTGTTAAACTCATTTTAATATTAATTTTATTTCTTAATACTGTTTTTCTTTCTTGCTGTCTTGGCCACATCTCCTATGACACGCCGCCGGCCGTCTAGGTCTCCGGAATCCTGAGTCTGGTCATCTCACCCCCCGCCACCCCTGTTGTTACATCTGGTTTGGTTTCTCACTTGTGTGTGTGTGTGTGTGTGTGTGTGTGTGTGTGTGTGTGTTTCTTTCTGTCTGTCTGTTTGTCTGTCTCTCTCTCTCTCTCTCTCTCTCTCTCTCTCTCTCTCCCTCTCTCCTGCCCTTTCCTTTAGTACCTGGCTCGTGTTCTCTCTCACAAAGAGGATCGTGTACATGGCAATGCAGTGACTCTGCTTTGTAGCGTTCATGTCCCCTGGAAGCCGTCTGTCTGAGCCACTGGATCTCCTGTCGGACTTGTATGTGACAGTTGTGTTATTGAGTCAGTGTGTCTCTTTTATTTTCTGATTTCCTGCCTTTCTGAATAAACCACAATCACAAATCACTCCTGCAAGTACATTCTCATCCCTCCTCATCAGCCAAACATGACGCTTGATTTACTCTCTATGCTTTTAATGCTTATTTTATCTCTGTAAATCACACTGAAGGACACCTATGTGTTATGATGTGTTACAGAAATGAAGTTGCCTTGCCTGTATAAGACCAAAAAAATTGTGACATTAAAAGGAAAAAAAATCTAATGAGCTTGTCTATGCATCACTGACACCATAGACTGACTTGTGTACCTTGTTTACTGCAAAGTGTCATGGATTGTATGGTTTTTGCTCATTTTGTGACCTGGAAACTACTTCTTTTATGTCTAGCGGAACATTCAGGGGTCTGGAATTACTAGTACAAGCTCAAATTAGTGGTAAACGAGCAGCAAATGAAAGAAAGACCCTCCCTTTTCAAACACACTGAAAAAGGAAGGAAGTTAGAGCTAAACTATTTATAAACCCCACACACGTGCGCACACATGCTTCACACAGTTCAAAAAGTATTCATAAGAGAATGTAAGTTAGATTTCTTTACTGCAGCAGAACTTTTCTGCATTTAAATACTGCCTTAAACTGTTTAAAAACTGTGAGGAAAGTACAGTAACTAGTGTATGTATGTGTGTGTGTGTGTATGTGTGTGAGTGTGTATCAGCTCACTTCTGGACCTGATCTGAGAGCAGTAAGGTTTAAACTTTTGGTATGGCCTCCTTCTTCAGTTATTAATGCATTATTTGAAAAGGAAAATGGCAATATACTTTAAGAAGTGATTCCTAAACAGGACTGTGCACTCTCTGTATTAGTCTTTGTCTTAGTCTGAGTCTCTGTGTGTTTATCTTCACTGGGTAGATTGTGCTAATCTGTATCTCACACATGTATGGTTAAAATTATGGATCTGTGAGTGACTTTTCCTTCTGATGAACATTTCTATTAAATCTGAAGGTTTTTTTATCCTGAAGATCACTTTTTATGTCCCACAGAGACATGTCTTCTGCACCGGACATTAACTTCAGTTCTATTAATCAGTTTAACTTCCATTGTTTGAGAGCGCTGACTGTTAACTGGAAATGTTCAGACAGTTGTTTTGAAATTTCCTTTACTGGGAAAACCGAAAAAATTAGGGTTAAAATTATTTATTAGACCTGCAGAAAGGGACTCTATTTTTGTTTCTGCTTTGTTCGGGTCAGGTGGAAACATGGGCTTCAAATGGGCAGTCATCTCACTGATCATCCATCTGAATATTCCAGGTAGGATTATTCTGCTTTTACTGATCTGCTGTGTTTAGTGCAGGGTGTTTAGAGTAAGATGAAGCTGATGAAAAGGAAGACCTGATTAGAGCAGATGGCTACATGAGTAGATGAAGGAAATGATTAATGATACTGAAGGATGGCATTCAAAAGCATGCACGGCACCTACATAATGATGACTGCCATAAACCTACATTAATATTTGTATATGTTTTAGATCTATAAAGCTTTTAGGTCATTAATTGTATGTTTAGACAACAAGAGTCTTATCTAATACACAACACATACACTATATGGACAAAAGTATCGGGACGCCTGACCATTACACCAAAAGGGACTTTACATTGACTTTGCATTCAAATACATGGACTTTAATATGGAGTTGGTCCCCCCTTTTCAGCTATAACAGCTTCCACTCTTCTTAGAACTCTTTCCATGAGATTTTGGGGTGTTTCTGTTGGATGGGGTTGAGGTCAGGGCTCTGTGTTGGTCAGTCATGTTCTTCCACTTTGAACTCATCCAACCATGTCTTTATGGAGCTTGCTGTGTGCACTCGGGCACAGTCATGCTGGAATAGAAAAGGTTCTTCCCCAAACTGTGTCCACAAATTTGGAAGCAAGGCATTGTCCAAAATGTCTTGGTATGCTGAAGCATTAAGATTGCCCTTCATTGGAAGTAAGGGGCCTGGCCCAAACCCCTGAATAACAGTTGTGTCCCCATACTTTTGTTCATACAGACTATTTTAGGAGCAAAGTGGTCCAGCAAAATAACTATCCATGTGAAAAAGTGACTGCACTCTTCAGTAACTCAAACAAAACAATAAATGAACCAATTCAATTGTTAATGAGATTCAACACTGGCAGTCTTGAATGACATCAGCCCTGTTAAATGTACAAATTTACCATCAGAGTGATGCCGTTGTCAGCAAGCACAAGCACAATAGGTCATGCACAAAACTAAAAATCCAATGGACATAAAAACAGCTGGTGAAATAAATTCTGGAAAGACTTACAACATAATTTCTAAGGCTTTAGAATTCTAGGAACAATGATGAATTTTCCCATGGGTGAGACTGGTCATGAGTCCCACAAAAGCAAACAAGTCCAGTAACTCATCAAAATATCCACAAGAACATCCAAATAACTGCAAATAACTCCAAATTACTGTCTTCAGCTAAAGTTAGACTTCATGACACTGCAGGAGAGAGATTGGGCACAGGTGACTTTCAGGGAAATGGAAAGAAGGCTGAAAACACTTCTGACCAAAAGAAACATCAATGCTTGTCTCACATTTGCAAAAAACTCCAGACCAGGTTTTCCTACATCCAATCCCGGAAGGCTGGTGTCCAGCACAGTTTGGTAGTTCTCATCCTCAAACACTCTCACAATACCTGACCATTCCTGGATTAAGGAAATTTGAGGGCACCAGTTCAGTGGAGATAAACTAATTATTTTTTTAAATGTGCAACGCAGAACAATAGCATTCAAGCACATGGTCTTTTATTGATCCAAATCCAGAAATTGTTCTCAAAATACTGAACAATGAAAAACAGACAGACAGACAGACTTCTCTCCGTGCCAATTCCAGGAACGAGAAAAACCAAAGAAAGCCAAAAAACAGAAACTGAGATTTTACCTGAACAAGAATTTATTAACAAGGAAATCAAGAAGTACAGGCACAGAAATGCAGAGATTACAGCCAAACAAGACTCCTTAAAGCTACAAACACAGAGAGAGAAACCAACAGAATCATACAGATGACCATTATTATGAGGAGGTGGAGTGGGATCGAGCCAGTGCAGAGTCAGAATGATTCTGTCTTCAACTAGGGGGATTTTGTAACACATTTGAAAAGATATTTAAGTAATATGACAAAACGAGAAGATTAGAAACTGCTAAAATTAACTACCCCCCTGTACTAACAAATATTTGAGACACTAAAAGGTTCCACTGATGTTCTAAAAGAACTGGAAGAACTGTAGTTAAGCAAGGGGAAATGTGATGTTAGTTGCTATTGGGACTACTGTTATTTATACTGAGAAATCTGCCTGTTCATGTATTATAGAGATGAAGAGTTTAATCAATATGATGGATCAATATCTGGTCTTGCTGCAGAGTTGGAGGTTCACACTGTTTCAGTTTCAGGTTCTTTGGCTGGGAGTGTGAGAGTGACCTGCAGTCCTCAGACTATCTGTGCTCTGAGAGAATCAGCAGTGGAGCTGAAGTGCTTTTACTCAGACACCAACATCAAAATTCATCAGAGCTTCTGGTTCAGCAACAAACAAAAAGCTAAATGGAGGAACAAGGAAGATCTAGAGGATTTAGCTTAAGACTCAGACTACGCAGGACGAGTGACATACAGTAAGATTACAGGTGGCTCAGTTTTTATAATAACAGATTTGAGAAAGAGAGACTCAGGGGAGTATCAGCTTATGTTCATTACAGAAACAGGAGAGAAACGTCCCGGCTCAACAGTAGTCACTCTAACGGTTTCAGGTAATACAGCTCAGTTACAGTGATGTGGAATTATTGATATCAATAAAAATAACTGTACAAAGTATTTTCTGATTTTTTATAACTTTATTTTCACTCAGGCCAGCAGCTGATGACAACATCCAGTACAGGAACAGAGAGGGAACAAACACTGACCTGTAAATCTTCCTGCAAACTGACTTCAAACCCTCATTTTTACTACTGGTAGAGTGATAATGAGGTACTGATAGTAGTAGTGTACTGGTATTGATCATTAGTGTAAATATGAAAATGATGTAGAGTCTTCAAAAATTTAAGTTTAAGAGTAAAAAACAAAACATTCCTACATATTTTATTCTAAAAAATTATGGATTATTTCTATTGGCCCACTCATGAAATGTTCACACAGTGTGAGGAGCAGCTGGTGCAGATTTTCTTAAGACAGTGATGTTGCAATATTGCTTGCAATATTAATGTTAGTAAATGTTAACTTGACTAATATTTATTGAAGTAAATATTAATGTTAGTAAATGTTAAGATCTATCTTGGTAACATTAGTAAATGTCATTAAATATGACACAACCTTCTATGCCTTGCTCTGTCTGTGTTTTCTTTTCTAGGAAAACTTTAACATTAGTAAACACTGACATCAGTGACATTAAATCTTGTAAACTTTAGTTAGTAAGTTAGTAGTTAGTTAGTAAACTCTGTCAGTCATGTTTACGTTCATAAAAGGTAGGAAAAGTTGGTTATGAATGATTCGATTTTCACAACTTTAATTTTTTTTTTTTTTTTTTTTTTTTTTTTTTAAGAGATTTTCTAAAAAAAAACAAAGAAAAATCACGCAAACACATGAGGCATCTCACCAGAGCGGGAAAGAAGGTCTCCTCGAGGTCTTTTATCTTTTGCAAGCCAGACATACATCAGATCACAAAATGTACATGGACATATATAACAGAGTTGATCAGTTGTTCTGTTTAAATATTTTGTGTTAAATCCTGCATAAATGGGACGAGACTTTTTGTACTTTTTTTTGTAAATAGTGCTGTATAGCTTTGCGTTGCGGGTTTTCTGGCCTCAGGCTTTTGGGTTGTTTTTCTAGTGCAAACAGGCCATGACGCTAATTCATACAGCTGTAGTGCTAGCTGGTATAAATATCCAAGTCACACAGCAACTCATATGACTCCTATTTCTCATGCAGCTCCTAACTTCTCCAGCACTGTGGCTCGGGGATTGGGCCCGGACTAGGACAGTCCTGGCTAGAGGATGGGTGTTGAAAATGGCCCTGCAGGGAAAATGGACCTGCAGCGACCTCCATCACATCTCCTTTCCTGAAGGCTCTGTCACTTCTCCTCCAGAAAGCAGACTGCATTTTTTTTAAGGTAAGATAACTTTCATGGTATAATAACCAAAAACAGAAAAAGAGAGAGAAAACCTGGACAAAGTTGACCTGTTATGCATTTAAGAGTATGTGTACACTGGGCCTTTTGTATGTGATGTTAAGGTGATGAAGTTAGAGTAACAGATAGGTATAAAAATTGAGTTAAGGAAAGACAGCGAAAGTGTAGATCTAGGTCTTATGCTTATGAACTAGTTAAAAAATGTAAAATGATGGTGTGCATGTGTACAGTAGGCTTGTGCTTGAGTTAAGGAAAGTGTAGGACAAATCCTTATGCGTATGGTTTGGAAAAGGTGGTCCAACGTTCCCTGGGCTAAAGCAGAAAGGAAGCATTAAAGCATCCGTTCTTAGTATTTAGAGAATTTAACTAGATCTTCTCAAGACTCGAGATTTTCGTGTCGAGTCACACGCATACACATCCACGTAGACTACAGCCACGGGCACCTGCCACCGACATGTGTTTTACTCAGTCCACGAGAGCTCGCTTTACCAGTAGTAAACGGAGATTTCGGTCCCTCGGATTTTGTCCACACTCATGCCCATGGTCTCTTCTAACCCGCAGTGGAGCTATCTGAAGGCTCACGCCACAGTTTGTACCCTTTTTTCCCCAATTAGCACGTCAAATGCCCCGTCTCCCGTTTGAAGTGGCGGCTGCGCAGCGCCCTTTTGGGAGGACCGTGCAAAACGAGCCATCGCTGCGCGGCCATTGTCGGCCTCGGCACACACGAGAGAACCTCTTCTTGGCGATCGTGGGTTTCAGCGCTCGCTAACTCGTGTTTTCGCTCACATTTCGCTCGGTAAATGCCACGAGAAAACACAAATGCGAGTGTGTCCGGAAAGCAGAGTCGCTGAGCGCCAGCCAGGTTGAATCTACACCGTTCTCATGTGGCTTTTAAGGGGCGGTCCGTCGTCCGAGAAGGAGGTTCCGCAGTTCCGAGTAACAGAGTAGGAATTTCTCTCGCAAGCGAAGCAGGAAGAAAAGCGCAATGGCAGAAGTCGCTCCAGCACCAGCAGCCGCCGCGTCTACTAAGGCGCCCAAAAAGAGGACTGCTCCCCGGCCCAAGAAAGGCGGCCCGAGCGTCGGTGAGCTTATTGTCAAGGCTGTTTCGGCGTCCAAGGAGAGGAGCGGCGTGTCTCTCGCAGCCCTCAAGAAAGCGCTCGCCGCCGGCGG
>JBBPCZ010012529.1:0-14984 GCA_037974445.1 Brycinus macrolepidotus
ACTTGAGTACATATTTTGCAGGATATTTGTACTTTTACTTAAGTACTAAGCTTCAGTACTTCCTCCACCACTGGACATGATAGGACTTCATCCACTTGAAGGCCTAACCAACAGGCGTTTAGCTATATTTACCTACATACTATATAGAAAGAAAAAACATGATTAGATCATTTTCTGTTGGATGTTTCAACATTTTTTTCTCTCATTTCTAATTGCTATGCGAATTTCCTTCTCTTCTCTTCTCTTCTCTTCTCTTCTCTTCACTTCTCTTCTCTTCTCTTCTCTTCTCTTCTCTTCTCTCACCCATGAGTGGAAAGCAGCAGAAGCTAGAGTAGAGGCAAGTCTGTGCATGTGTAGGAGGGAAGTGGGTTGATAGGAGAGAAATCAATGTTTTCTGAGAAATATTCTCCTCCATGAGGCCCACTTTCTCAGGTTTAATTGGAGCACCTCGAACTGTCAACACTATTAGAACAGAAGGTCTATCCTTATTTTGTGTTAAAAACATGTTCGAGGAATTCTGAAGCGTACACTCCATATTTACGATACCTTGTATGTTTGTAGCAAAAATATATCCAAACATTTGTACTCATAGATCACATTGTAGAAAGTGTACTAGTGAAATCCATTGATGTAATTTGTGTAGCACTTATTTCATACATCCTCATGTGCTCAGATAATGTCATGTTTTTCTTTATGTTTGACTAATACAAATAAAGGGCAATTTATGTTGTGCCATTCACTTATTGGCTACTTTATTAGGTACCGGCTTACTGTAGGGCCATATTTACAAATGAATAGTTTACAGTTTATGGTTGTTTAACCCCTATCTCATAGAGGCCATTCCATCAACAGAAACTTTTATCATTCGAATAAGCCAAACATCCTCAGTATAATTAAAATGAAAAAAACAAATGTTTTAAAATGTTAAAAGTGAATGAAAAAAAATTTTTAATTCAAGACTGAACTGGGGAGCCTCAAAACTGTCTAAAATTGCACTTTATGGCTCCTGTGGTTAGTTTTATAAATTATATTATAAGCACTTTAAAAAGATTACTAAGCAGTTATAACACATAAATAAAAAGATAACAGTGTCATGTTGTATCGGATGAATATGTAACACATTACATATTGATCTGAGGTTTCACAGTACTGATGAACATAGTCTCCATATTTGGCCAGCAGTAGGTCACTGTTGCCCTTTTTAACTTTCACTTTTTAAGGTGTTGGTCACCTAATTCATGACCATTGATAAACTCTTTTTAAAACCATACAATAATGCTTCTTAAGGGAAATCTCATTTTAAAGTGGCACCTTTTGTTATATGCAAGAACTAGCATGTCACTGCTGTGTGGGGAAGGTGAAACACCCATGTAAAATCTGGTCAGTCATGGTCTTATGGTGGTCCTTATCATTATTGACCACCGGGGCAACTGGTGGCCTAGTGATAAGAAGGGTGTGGGTTCAAATCCCAGGACTGCTGAGGTACCCTTGAGCAAGGTACCGTCCCCACACACTGCTCCCCGGGCGCTGTGTTCCTGGCTGCCCGCTGCTTCACTTGGGTGAGTGGATTATAAAGCATTTCGTGCTGTTCACACTGGGTGCTGTGGTTTGTTCACGTATGACAAATGGTCACTTTACACTTGTTGGACGGGGTAGAGAGAGGCTGACAAAATGCGCCATACAGTCAGTAACCGTAACCCTACAAAGTGCACTTTTATGTTTGGCATTTCTTATAAAGTGGCCACTCAGTATATGTACAAAATGAAATTCTGTTTCTAATGGCATTCTGTTCTGCTGAAGTTGAAAATTCTGCTGAATATGTTCCGTTTTGCTATTCCAAATGCTCCAGAGCTTTGAATGCCAACAAGGGCTGCCGAATAATGTCAACCCTGGACACAGAAGCTTGTTCTGGCCATGATCCAGATAAAGACGGCCGGTTAGACTTTTGATTTAAGTCTCTTTGGTCCCATCCTTTCGCGTTTTCTGCCTTTGTGTTGCAATTCTGAAATGCTTTCCACCAGACTGATCATGCACGCAAATCAGACAGTTAACACACACACACACACACACACACACACACACACACACAGAAGTGATGCCTTTTGCTCGTTGCTTGACGTGAAATTTTGGTGCCATTTTGCTGCGACAGGGAGAAAAGTTCAACTACTTAGAAGTTGGAGGACTACTGGCTGGAGCCCTACAAGAAAACTAATTAAAAAAAATTAACAAATAAATAAAGAAAGACTTTTTTGCCTCTTTTTTTTTCCCATGAAAGGACTATTAGTTTGCCCTTGAACTATCATGGATACCTGTTCGTCTAACCCGCCGACAGTATACTGTCAAAGAGAGTTTGTTTACCTTCTAAATATACCCAACTCCACACCGCTTTTCAATTCGCGTGTCAAGACGTGGGTCACCTTGGGAAACGCGCCTGCCATTCGCTTAGCTTCTGAGCTGCCTTGCCACCATATGCCTTCCTCCCCTCATGAATAATCTTGCGCCGCGGTCGACAGACTCTTAAGCTCGGTAGCGCTTCATAAATGTTCTACATTTGATTAGAAATGGCATCTGAGCAGGCAAATCCCTCCTGAAAGTTGCAACAGCTTGGATTTGGCGCTCACTAATTCCCCAATGCACCAATGCATGGGCCTCAATTTTAAGGTTAAGGGATGCGCCACCTGTTTTCTAACTCCTATTTGTTTTTTCTTTGTCCCACAAATCTCAAAGTACCCAGAAAACACGTAGCCGTTTTTGAGAGAGAGAGAGAGAGAGAGAGAGAGAGAGAGAGAGAGAGAGAGAGAGGTTGTCATCAAACAGAAAGTCAAAAGAGCATGACACAATTGTGTGCAGAAAAAGGAAGAGAGATGTAGTGAAGAGTGGCGTGGAGAAAGGGCTGGAGTGTGATTAAGAGCAATATGGTACACCATTGTGCCAGAAGTCCAAGAGAGCATAACTGTTAAAGCTCTCTGTCTGCTAACTGGATTGGCGGTTAGTTTGCAGTGAGAAACAATGCTGCAATTATGGTGTATTTCTGGCTGTATGAAAATTTTGCAGTAGTTCTTCATATGTCTTGGAGGATTTAATTTTTGTGTCGTATTTATTTGAATTGTTTCTAATGTAATTCATATATGTATGTTAGCAGATGGTTTTAAACAAATAAATAATTTCAGCAGCGTTGCTGGAGTTTTTAAACATTGTGCCCATTTTATTAGGCACATCTAACCTGTTGGTCCACCTTGTAGATGTTGTTGATGATAGTTCACCTGTTGCTGCACAGTTTGTGTTAGTCATATCTGGTCCTTCATTAATGGAAGAGACCACTAATGTAGGCTGAATGTTTTAGGTTGGTGGACTGTTCTCAGTCCAGCAGTGACACGGAAGTGTGTGAAAAATGCCAGGATCACCACACACACACACACACACACACACACACACACACACACACACACACACACACACACACATGCTCAAACACATGCCCACTCACATTAACATTCCACTACCATGTCAGTGTCACTTCTGGACTGAGAATGTCCTCTGAGTGACTTTGACGAGGACTCAGTCATTAACGCCAGACAGCTTGGTCAGATCATCTTCCAAAGGGTAACGGCTGGGGGACATGACGAAGAGCATCCAAAATCCCCAGATCTCAATCCAGTTGAGATCTGTGGGATGTGTTGGAACAACAAGTCCAATCTGTGGTGGCTCCGGCTCACAATTTACAGGTCTTAAAGGATCTCCTGCAAATGTCTTCTTGTCAGATACCACCGGGCACCCTCAGAGGTCTTTGCTTCAGCGTGTCAGAGCTGTTTTGGTGGCACATGGAGGACCAGTAGCATACTAGGAAGATTGTCATAATGTTTTGGCTCATTGGTGTATATCATGATATGAATACAATTTCAAAATACCTGAGGTGTATCGTGATATTTCTGAACAGTGCAACTAGTATACGCAAGTTGTTGTGTTGTACAGGCTCTCTATAAATAGTCTAAATCTGTCTTTTTTATGATCCAGTTGTACAGTGTTCTAGATGTGCTGATAATACCCATGACACATTAAGAAAAGTGCATCGTGAAGTAATTTATCATGATAACATATCCTCATATCACCCACCCTAATGGAGAGGGTATAGGCTCCCTAAGGCGGAAGGATCTTAATCACTTTACCTGCTGCTGAGATAGAGGGAAAGGTCAGCTGGAGCTGGACCAGAGCTTATATATATATATATATATATATATATATATGTGTGTGTGTGTGTGTGTGTGTGTGTGTGTGTGTGTGTACGTGTGTCTTGCTGCATTTGAGTCTAATGCAGCAATAACCACTGTTAATATACTGTTCTACCTTAAACAACTTACACCACAACGGCCACTGCAAATACCCTTTATTTATTACATAGTGCACATTCTTTATCCTCCGGCTATTATTCGCACAAATATTATTTATTGCTGTCTAACTCCCTTTTTGCACACCCAATGAGTTCACTGCCATAATACAGCATGTCAAAATATTTATAATATTTATGTCATAGTATTTATTCAAACATCAACCGCACTAAATGTCTTGTGCTGTTTTTTTGTTGCTCTTGTGTTTTTTTGCATTCTTTTTGCACTCTGTGGATATTGTCCAGACTACTTGTGTAGTTTTGTGGTGTTTGTTTTTGTTCTAGTGTTGCTGCATGATCCTGGAGGAACGTTGTTTCATTTCACTGTGTACTGTGTGTGTCATGTCCAGGGTCAGCGGCCGCTAGAGGCCGCTCTTTCTGTTTAGCAATGAAGGACTTTTATTTTGACACTGTACTCCGGCCGGGTGAGTAGACACAGCTGGCCGGTGGTTTGAGTTAACTGATTATGTGTTTTGATTTGTTCATGGTTTAGTTCAGTTTTGTATATAGGTGTCTTTGTTTTGTGGTACCGGTGTCGGTCCACCGCCACACTAGCCCTTAGTCTAGTAAGACTTTCTGGTGGTGATCCAGTGGGGTCTGTTGTTTGGGTATAGGCTCTCGTGCCTTTTTTGTTTTGCCCTTTGTCAATGAAGAAAGTCGATGAACATGGAAACCTGCATCTGCGCCTCCTTCCCTTGGCAACATGCCGTGACAGTGTGCGTATGACTGAAATGACAATAAACCTATTTGACTTGACTTGACTCCCACAGTCCGTTCAGTTCGTATATGGTTACTAAACAGCCTGATGTGAATTCACTGTTTTCATGACATCATGATTCTGTGATGGCAGTTTAACTCCGCCTGTTCACCCTGAAGTTATAAGGAGTGTTTCAGAACAGACTGATTTTGTGCAAGGCGCAATACAGTTCAGCCAATGAGAGCGGAGTTCATTTAAATATCAACACACAGTGACAGAAACAGCCTGTTTAATTCTAAGAAATAAAGAGGGCTTGGAAAGTGGTCTTGTATAAATAAATGGCCGGTGGAAGACCATTATAAGTGGAGCTCAAGGGGACAAATTAAAAAAATGTAAGATATGGGCCTTTTAAAACGGGTATTCGACTCACATATTTAAATCTTATGTAAGAAAAAACAGAAGACAAAGGAAAAGTAAGCGGGAGGGATGCTGTGCGGAGCCGGCGTGGTGCAGTGTGCGGAACAGCAGGCTCTGCTGTAGTGTGGGAATGCGGGGCTTGTTCTGGAATGCATTAAAAAACCGCTCCGCAGGGGCTCGGCGGAGGGTTTCGAGGCGCTGCTGTTAACAACACCTGTATTTTCTCCTCCCCCACGTTTGAATGAATGCTGTACAACAGATCAGCCCATACCATTCAAACACCACATCCCTCCCTTTCTTTCTTTCTTTCTTCCTCTCCCATCTCATTTCACTGCAGACGACTCCGGCCCACCTCTGTCAGAGTGGGCCGCAGGGTGAGAGAATTGCCCTAATCCCCTGCAGATACACACTAATGGGATTTTGAACATTGCTCTTCTTCACAAAGTGCTGACTCTCTAATGATGCCGGCCCTCTGACCAACTCCAATCTTCTCTCCATCACCATCGTTGGCGTGGTCGAGCCAGAGAACTGCTCATCAAGCCTCCTACACACACACACACACACACACACACACACACACACACACACACGCACACATACACCAGCTAAGATACACACACAGACAGACTGGAGTTCCAAAAGCGGACCCACCGGGGCAGCACCATATCATTAGTTTATCGTTAGCAAATTGCTAGTAAATTACTTAGCAGTATCTAATCTATCTACAGTATTTACACCCCAGCAGTGTGTGTATATAACAATGTATTTCATACAGAGTTTTTATTTGACTTTTATTATAGATGCTATATTTTACATTGTTCTTGTCTCTGTGTCTCTGTGACTCTGCGGCTATGTCTCTGTGACACCTGAGAAAATTATATTTAAACCTGTTGAGCTGAACAGTTTATGCTTTTAAAAGCTAACATTAGAATATATACAAATAATATAAATACAGTAAACAGTGATTTTATGTATGTCTCCTTATGGATGCCGATCCAAACTGCTTCAGGCTTCAGATCTGTGTAATGAGAATTTTTACTTAGTTTTTACTGGATATTTCAAACTGTTGTGTTTATGTCTAGTATCCACCACTAATTACCTTTACGCACTGAGGTTCAGGGAACTTCTTGTATTTACAAACTGTGCAGTGCACTTTAATTATGGTGGTTTATATTATTTGGCTCCAGTATTTGCTACAGAATCCGAATCTCAATCTGAGCTACTGAACTAGAGAAGTAAGACAGAGGTTTTTTGGTTTTTACTGGATATGTTGAAGGAAAATGATTACTTTCATGATTGCCTGTATATTCTTTACCCCTATAGAACTCAGAGTGTATCAGTAAAATCTGATTTCAGTAAATATAAACGGCGTAAATCAGTCTAGAACTGGTGTTTGTTCTCCTACACGCTCGCTGTTTGCTGCTCTTTGGCTCGGCCGCTCTCCGGACCCCCTCCCTCTTCGGGTTTTCCCCACCCACTTGTGGGCGGAGACTATCCTGAAAGTTCTCCCGGGATCAAAGATCTTGTGTTTTTTTTGTTTGTTTCTAATAAAATAAAAGAAATTTGTTCATTTTTGTTGTTTATGGGCATTTGCATGTGTCAACATTTTTAAAACCCCAGTAGCGTTTTTTATTATTACATGTTTTTTAAATTACAATAACTTTGGTTCTACGTGACACAGGAACACTAAACAAAGCTCAGCATGACACCTCGAGCATCAATACAAACCGGGGGAACTTCCATATAAGGAGCTGTTTGGCCGTATGATGACAATTTACCATTCGTTGCGCTTCCAGCACGGGTCACTTTGTGCACTTTGTGGCTCATGTTGTTAGGACTGGATTAATTAAAAAAGTAAAATAATGATGTCAATAATATCGTTATTGTGAATATTCCCAGAAACATTTTGATATCATTTTTGGGCTAATGTCACCCACCCCTACCCTACGATCACACTTGTTTTATATTAAGCAACGTAATGCAGTAAAAACGTCTTTTTCGACTTTTTTCTTGTGCTGCTCTGCTATTGTTGATCTTTTAAATTCATTACAGATTTAAAAGATCAAAACACAGCCGAAAACATATTTATTCTTTTATGGGCTCCGACCTACAGGCATAAACTCCTGTTTTATCATTAATAGGATGAAATATTTCCAGTAGCAGAAATAAACTGATGCTCAGTTAGAAGCGTCCCTCCCCTCTTCTCCTTTGATTTCACCAGAAACAGACCTGTAACCATCAGATCCTCTCAGTCACACACACGTACACACACACACACACACACACGCACATATGCACACAAATTCACACGTGCACACGTGCACACTCACAGACACACAAATACGCACACACACTCATACACACTCACTCACATACATATGTGCACACACAGACACACACACAGGCATGCACATATACACACACACACACACACGCACGCACACAAAACATACACACACACACACGCGCGCACGCACACACACACACACAAAACATACACACACACACGCACACAAAACATACACAAACACACATACACATGCACACATACACGCGCACACACACACACACTCATACACACTCATACACACATGCACACGCACGCACACACACACACACACACACACACACATGCTCATACACACATGCACACACGCATACACACACACACACACACACACACACACGAGCGCACACACACACACATACACACACACGCGCTCATACACACATGCACACACACACACACACACACATGTAAACACAATTAAAGGTCCAGTTCAGTGAACAGTCTTCTGTACAGACAGTGCTGGAGCCTGTTGGAGCTCGGAGAGCCAAAGCCCGAAGGCCGAGATCCTGAAAGCCCATCGTGTGATTTGTAGTCCATGTGTGGACGTGTCACTCGACCATGACCTTTCACCCCACACCCCCGCCTTCATTTCACAGAGGGACATGAAATGATGCTTCTTGGCAGGTGCGCACTGTAAATCACACCTAATACATGATCACACACACACACACACACACACACACAACTACAGGCTTAACAAGCCATTAAACACTATTAAACACTTCATCTGTTGCTGCGCTCTCTCTCTCTCTCTCTTTCTCTCTCATTTTCTCTTACTCCCTCTCTCCATCCTCTCTCTCTCTTCACCCTCTCTCCATCTTCTCTCCCTTTCTTCATCCTCTCTCTTCATCCCTTCTTTCCTCTTTCTTCTTTTCCTCACCTTGTCTTTTTTTCCTACCTCACCCCTCTCTCCCTCTTTATCACCCTTACCTCTCTCTCACACCCCCTCTTTCTTTCTTTCTCTCTCACTTTCTTCATCTCTCTGTCTCTTTACTCTTTCTTTTTTCTCTTTCCCTCTTTCCCTCTGTCTTTTATCACTCTTTCACCGTCTCTCATCTCTCATCCTCTCCTCTCTCTGTCTCTCTCTCTCTCTCTGTAAAACTCCATTCTTTTAACACACCTTGTACTGTGTGTCAGCGCTGCCATCTCTCTCTCTCTCTCACACACACACACACAGACACACACACACACACACACACACACACACACACACACACACACAGCAAACATACAAACTAGAGCTGCAAAATATGGACCAAATACTAGGGCTGTTTTTACATTACAATTATCTTACACTTTATGAAGAATCAATAATGTGACAGGGTTCAATATTGACCTGCATTATAATTCACTTTTCTCAGGTCACACAAACGCCTTGATCGATCCAAACGCCCACAGAAAGTCCTCGGGAGCTGTGATTGGCCAGGATGCTCACAGCGCACAGTATAAACACTGTGATTAGTTAGTGAGCTCATTTGCATATTGCAGCCTTCAGCAATAGCAGTGTCACAAAGGCCACCATGACAGCAATGAACAAAAACAGCCCTAATAAACACACACACACACAGACAAACCAAATATAAAATACACACAAAAGGAGCTATAGCAGGATGTTTTCAATATGTCAAGAAGGGGGGGGGTAGCTTTGTTGACCACTGTGGGTGTTTTCTTTTTGTTGGGGGGGTTATTTTGTCAAGCACTGCAGGTGTTTTCTTTTAGCGGGGGGGGGGGAGGGGTCCTGTGTTAAGCATTGCGGGTGTGTTTGTTTTTTTGTGGGGGTGTTCTGTCAAGCGTTGTGCGTGTTTTGGTTTTGGTTCATTCTCTTGAGCATTAGGGGTGCTTTCATTTTGTCACCTGGGGGCTTTAGGGGGTGCGTGGGCGTCGTTTCACTGAGTGATTTGATTTGCCTAATTTGATATGAATTATTTCTCAACTGTGGCTTTCTGAAACCAAGCAAATAAAATTCCGTTGAGGAACTTTATGATGATTTAAATTTCACGAAAAGTTATTATTGTTTTGCATAAAGAAAACTATCCTTAACATTTTGTTCCATGTTCTTTTCTTGACATCGAGACAAGCTCAGAAACAGGTGAAAACAGATTGTGAACGAAATGTGAGGTCTTTTCATTCCAGAAAGTTTGGGCGTCCCCAGTCAAATGACATGGTGTATTGATTTCAAGTGTAAAAAGGAATAAATACACATCCTCTACACTTCTGCACATTTTAAGGTACAATTACTGTGTATTTGCTGAAATGAATATATTGGAGAAAAAAATAGTTGTTTTATTTATTCCACCTTTTATATGTTTTATTTGCTTATTCTAATATGTTAGTCTCAAAAAAAAAAAAGAGATCGTGCACTAAAATTTGCAGAAAAAATGTTTCAGTTTGTTCCATTTATTGAATTTCCACATAAGCAATTTGACCAGGGGTGTTTTTGGACATGTGATTAATTGTGTAACTGCAGAGTTTGGCAAGGCTGGAATGGTCTGATTACTTTGACTAATTAAAATCAGCCAAAAGAAATCAGGAACAGATTCAGGATCAGTGCACTTCTCACTAATTCATCATTTGCATCAGTAGTCAGATCCTGCTCTGTTTTTTTCCGTGTAAGCCCACTTTGACCCCCGTATACGCTCTGGCAGCTCCTGGACTCTGAGAGTTATTACAGCGCTGGTGATGTAGCATTATCTACAGTACAGCGAGCTCCTCAGAATGCTGACTGCCAAGGATTTAAATCCAAAATCTGCCAATAGAGGACTTCACCCTCAGAGCGCCTTGTTGATGAATAAATTAGCCCATGATGTTGCATCGATTCTTTGTTAAATGACAAATTTGCCACTGTTGTCCTCCTCGGCCTCCGATAAGCTGGGTAGTTAGAGCAACTTAAAGGGGTTTGATTTTACTGTAATGTATCTGCAGTCTGTGTTTGTGTGTGTGTGTGTGTGTGTGCGTGTGAGTTTGAGCTTTGCTGTATTAACAATTAGGTCAGATTACAGGACATGGATGGAACATTACTGGCCCGATGTAGGGCACTGCATAACTTGCTCTTTCGCGTTCTCTTTCTCAAGGAAAGTTGGACTGAGGTCAACAACTCCGGGGGGGGTTTGTAGCTCAGAAATGGTCCAGCAGAAAGGCCAGACGTCCTCCTGTAGGCTATTCTATCACACTGTCACCTTCAGGAACATCTATCATCACTCGCTAAAGAACCTTCTACAGATCTCCCTCTAAAAACAACATTTAACCTCCTTACACATCAACCGCTCTAAATTCCCTCGAAACGCCATTCGCTATTCCTTACACACCATTCTCTAAACGCCAATCGATCGGGACCCTTCCCAAAATACTGTCCTCACATCAACACCTTCTGAATCAGGAGCCTCAAATGATCTCAGGGCCACTAGTGAGGTGGTCTTTTCCAAGGAAGGCAAGTTGAAACAATGCTAACACTCATCAGACTCATCAGTTTAGGTTGGCCTCATGTTAGATAATCCGTCACAGTCTGGATGAAGCAAATCTACCCGTCACACGTAAATCATTAGCCACAGAAAAATGTGAAAAAAATTTTTTAAGGAAAAATTATAAATCGTCAAAATGTGTGAGCTGTCACAATAACTATATATATGTATATATATATATTGTGATGGTCGGCCGCTACCCACAGGCTGGGAGGCCTAAACACACACCCGGAAACACACAGAGACACTGGAGCTGGAGCACAGCGGAGCTTTTTTTTTTATTAACTAAAATACATAATCAGTGAGACAAAAGCACACAACATAACCACCGCCACTTTGGCCTGAAACCTCTGCTCTCTACCTCTACCTCTCTCTCTCTCTCTCTCTCTCTCTCTCTCTCTCTCTGGCTGCTCCGTCCTCTCCCCCAGTCTTTCTCTTTCCAGTCTTTTTCCTCCCCCCTGTTCCTGCAGAGCCCGTGTTTCATAGAGTCCTGGCTCCGCCCTTCATTTAGCTCACCTGGCTCTCGTAAAGGGAGGAGCCCCATGCTCAGTCCTGTGTGTCTAAGAGGGTGCTCCGCCCCCTCAACTCACACTATATATATATATATATATATTGGTTCTATATATAAATTGGTTTAATAATTACTTTTCAATTTGAATGAAACACATGGTCTTCTCACACCTTTTTAAAGTCATATTTTGCAGTCTGAAAATTCTCCACAAGATGGTGCTAGAAAATTTTACTGAAAGGGAAGGAACCCACACCAATAGGATCTCACTATTGCATGTATGTTTGTTGCTACAAAGTTCATTTGTATGAAGTGAAATTAAATGTTTGGTCTTACAAGCTGCATGATACTGAAAATACTCAATTAATAATATAATTGATACTAACAGCTCTACATCCAATACATATGCCTCTACTAAATGCCATTTTAAAACCATATCCTATAGCAAATGCATTGTAAGTGCATGGTATTACTTGCTCGTCCCACTGTGTTTATCTTTGCTGAACGTTTCGCTGTTGGGGAGTGATGCGTTAAGTGGTTGCCGTTAGCATGCAGGGGAACTTTATAGTGCAGGTGCTTCAGTGCTAACGTTGAAAAGCTCAGTCAATTTCCTTTACTCATGTCAGATCGCGGCTCCACTCTCCATCTCATCTCTCTCCAAACAAGCGCCAGGAGGAAAAAAAAAAATCCAGCCTTTCATCGAGTTCTGTCAGTAAACGCTGAAGTGTGATTGCTTATCAAAATAGAGATAAATTATGCATGTATCACAGCACAATTAAAAAATGCAAGGCTTTTCCACTGGGGAAGGCACCGTTTGAGTGGTAAAACTGAGAGCAAACGTGGCCTGTGAGTTATGGAGAGCACTGAGCAATGATCATGAGCGGAGAAGAGGTTTTATTTATCACAATCTGTTCATCATATGGCACACTCAGTGAAGAGTGTCAGACAGATGTGTAAGTCATATGTTGATGGCAATAAACATAACAAGGCAGCACATACACACCAAAACCGTGAATAAGAGAACAAGAAGTTCAAATGAATAAGAGAGGGACCCTGGGGCACTGGGAGAAGATCACCTGGTCTGATTAGTCTCAGTTTCTTTTACATCACACGAATGGTCAAGTACTATATTAGGCTATTTAGGCTAAATGCTAGTCCCGATGTCCACTGCCTTAGAACCGAAGTAGAACACAACTGACTACACAGCGGAAGGTAATCGAGGAACTGCTGCTCTTTCATTTAATTTAAACTGTGACTGGTGTTACTCACACGGCTAAACAGGCTAACATCAGTGCGTTCTGCACTGTTTGTATGTTGCGTAGTCTGTGTGAAATGGGCGAACGCTCATTTTCTTTGGGACAGCACTGTCTGACGTGGCAAATATATGATTAGGGAAGGGTATCAGGAACCCGCACTAAACCGATAGTTCTGACTGATCAATACTGAAACATGGATAAACTACTGGACAAACTGTTCCGCTATCAGTGTTTATGCAGCGTTAATGCATTTCAACACAGCTGCGCTTTCAAATGGTTGATGCTGGACTGGAACAGTGAGAGGGACACAATCAGACATTTAGGGACCAGACATTCGTAGCAATCACTCCTCCCTCATTTTATGTGTATATATACATATATATATATATATATATATATATATATATACAGGAATCTCAGGACACAATTTAGCTCCTTATTTCTTTCCATCTTTTCATGCGATGTCTATTTTTTTCACAAAAACGATGAAGTGTTGTATAAATGAGTATCGATAAGTATCAATATCAATAAACCGTATCAGTATCGATATTAGTATCCATGAAGTCATCACGATACACATCCCTGATTAATATAACCTGGGGTTATTTCTATAGGATGTTTAATAGTAAAGAAAGACAGTAGAATCATAGGCAGGGTCAGTCTGTCAGTAAAATTTACTGACATGGTGAATTCATCCTCAAATCACTGACAAGCACCTGCAATAATTAAAATACCCAAGCAAAGATAATCACGTCAAAGAAGTGCTTAAGCATGCATCGTAGAAAAATAGGGTGGCGACATTGGCAGCTGGTAATGTGTCTCACGCTGAGAAAAATGGCCAGCTGTATTTGGAAATATTTCACACTACAAGATGACAGTCTAAGTTGTGTGATTTATTAATATGTAAACACATTGAACGAAACGCCAAAAATACAAAGAGAAATCCTAAATCAGCCTGAATGTTGAGGTATCACCTCTCACGAAACAATACGATATGTAAAGCCATTGATCTGGGCAGTTAGTTATTATTTGAAAACACATTAATAACGAATACATTGCGATATTATATTTCTAAGCCTTTTCTCGTGGACGCCCATTTACCTTCCAATATCAACTTTATCTAATCCTTCATTAAATGAAATCAGGTTCTGTAGATAGAAATGAAATCGGAGAAATCTGGGACCAAACCTGTGTTCTTCAAACCAAGATACACATATACAGTTTTATTTGTATTTATTCTAACATTATATAGAGTTTTCACTGGAATAACACAATATCCTTGGCTGTCTTTTGCACAGTACTGCATATAAACTGTATTTAGATGAAAAATGTTCACACTTAATCATGCTCCAAAAGTCTGTGCCCCTTGTGGCCTTCACCAGAACATCCGTCAGATCGACAGCTGCAGTAAGTGGCCCTTCTTATGGGCTACATCGGTCCGCTGTATTAGCCAGGATGTGGACACAGGAGTAAGTCTTTGATTGGAGGCGAGCGGGCAGTATTTCTCCCAGTGTTGGGCTTTATGTTTGCCGGGTAGTAAGAGGGGGGAGGAGAGAGTAAATTACGGAGTAACCGTGAGCTCAGGGCGACTCTGACATTTCTGTCTCTCGCAGCTCATTTGAAAAGTGGACAGGAGAGAATAATTGCAGCTTGGGCAACATTAAGGCTAATGGTAATATTTCACCAGGCACCGCTGGACAAACCTCGACTGAAATTTTAAGTGTGTGTGTGTGTGTGTGTGTGTGTGTGTGTGCTTGTGTGTGTGTGTGTGCATCTGTGTGTGTGCATCTGTGTGTGCGTGTGTATGTGTGTGTGTGTGTGTGTGTGTGTGTGTGTATGTGCGTGTGTATGTGTGTGTGTGTGCTTGTGTGTGTGTGTGTGTGTGTGTGTGTGTGTGTGTGTGTGTGTGTGTGT
>JBBPCZ010012619.1:0-14979 GCA_037974445.1 Brycinus macrolepidotus
CTGAAGCATTAAGATTGTCCTTCACTGGAAGTAAGGGGCCCAAACCCTGAAAAACAGGTGTGTCCCAATACTTTTGTTCATATAGTGTATATATAATGAGAAGTAGGAGAAAGGGGTTGTCTGAAAACGAGTGGTATTAAAAAATAACGCCACCAGGTGGTTGCAGTGTGTCTCCCCTGCTGTCCAGATGTGGGCGCTAGTTGTATAACTGCCCTTAAAGCAAAGAAGAAGAGCTCCAGTTTCGTGTTGTTAGTGAAACAGGAGTGGTTCTGGTGAAGGTAAAGATTTAACACATTTTCACACTGTTTACACTGATTTTACGGAAATAGAAACAGGGGCTGCTCTGCTGAAGGTAAAATCTGTGAAAAATATTTTCGTACTGTGATTTTAACTCATAGAAGAGGGTGGAGAAATGCTCTTTTTGAAAAGCAAGACTGAAAAAATTTGAAATATGTAAGAAGCCCTCATCCAAACTGGACTGGACTGAGCTGAGGAGGCTAATGGTAGGTCTTGTCCCTGTGGTTTTAAGTTTTTCTGGTTGGGTTGTAGGTAGAGCAAATGCACTGATAATTGTCATAGCTGAGTTGGGTTGTCCTGGAGGTCTCTTTGTCAGAAATTAGTGGAGGCTGGGTTGGTCATCATCAGTAATGTTATGCCCTTTGTCATCTCCATAATGATGCAAAAGCTGAGCTTGATCACCTGCTCGCCTTGTTGGTGTTCCCTGTGGAATGAGAGCAAGATCTGAGGTGGAGTAGGACCTTCCCCTTGCCTACCACAGTTTGAAATATTCTCTGTGTAGGTGATCATAGGGTGACGGCAGAGGAACCAGGTAGCTGTTTATCAAGTGACCTGGAGGAAGCAATGCTTTTTGGGAAAACTGGAGTTTGACCTTAGGGTGAGGTGGGGGAATGGGCCTGAGTATACTTTGGGTCGGGGATCCAGAGAGGGCAGTAAAAACTGTGTTTCTGTATTTACACTGGGGGGCATCCACATCTGAAGCACCCCAAAACACAAAAATAGCTAAATGGGTATTACACACATGGCAAACCATAAAAGCAAAGCAAAGTAACATCTCACCCAAATAAATACTACAGTGAGTATTGAAGAAAGTGAATACCATAGAGTCTTGGAAGAGACAAAGTGAACGGTCTCTTTTCACACACTTGGAACAGTGTGAGTTTGTGTGACGTGACTTCAGTCAACCTGTACATGAAATCTACTTTTTTCAACCAGTTGCTCAGGCAGACTAGTTTGTGGACATTTTCAGATGACAGAGCTGATCTCTTGTTCTGCACAATGTGGCCAGTTTGACATGGCACTGCTGAGGTAGGTGTAGCCATGCAGCTTTGTGCAAAATAGGCCAGCTTACCATGGGCACCTGTGTGTGCTGACCACCACCATAGTGGGCATGACCCTATGCTGACACTGAGCTCTGCCCTATACCTGTCTAGAGTTTTGTGTGAGGACAGTACCTTGTTATCAGACTCTGACTCTAACCCCATCAGTAGGAAGGCCATCTTCTCCTTTGATGGCTCTTTCCATTTCCTCTCTGGAGGGCTGTGATGCAGGTTCTGTCATTCAGCATCTCTCTCAGCTTTTGCCACACCTCCTCCCTCTCTGTTCTGGGCATCTGAGTTATTTGAATCTGTGATCTACAGCTGAGGCTCTCTTTAACCATGACAAGTTTGAGGTCTGTTGAGTTCCTCTATAAATGCAGTCTTAAAGTACAGTACATAGGTAGGCTCAAATCTGAGATGCAAAAGGTGGCAGAGTGCAGACAGCACCACAGAGCAGGACACAGTTGTCACCAACCAGGAACTTGGTGACACATCTACAGAAAACATAAGACCAACAGAATTAGTCACTACACTTTTCATTCAGATAACACGCAATTTTGGGGGCAGTCCTAATATTGTTTCTGAAGAAACAATAACAGAGTGACTATTATATTAATTGTATTTGTGAAAAAGTAAAATTGAAGAGAGTGGGGAAATCACCTAACCTGAATGGCTCCAACAGTGCTTCTGACTTTGCCAGCCTGTTATATTGCTAAAGTGTGCTTCCATTATGTCAGTGTTGTCATCAGTGGGTCATTTCGTAAATTGTTGTGTTGGATCATTTCGTAAATTGAATTCCAGTGCATGAATACATCTTGGACAAGTGAGCTCTGCTGAACTTTCACTGTGTTTGCTGAACTGCACTGTGTTTGCAGTACTGTGTTTGAAATGTTAGATTGTTTTACAACTCTTGGCTAAAGCACAGTCAAACCTGCTACAAAGGAGGGCCACTGTGATTATCCTCTGTATAATGTGCACTACACAAGACATACTCTCTGAATTTTTTATCTCTTTAGACACTTTCGGACCAGCCCATGGACCTGATTGATTTTTTGCCCAGGCCTTGTATGCTACTGTAAATTTCAAAAGTACTTTTGCCATGACGTTGAGCTGGTTATGACATTTTAGAAGAACCAGATTAAGGAAGATAGGCATCATCTTTGTTTATAAAACTTTTCTTACAGTTGATTTTTTTTTCTCTAGGAAAAAATGGCCATATCAAGGCTCACTATCAAGGGAATTCATTGTACTGTAGACATAAGGAGGGATTAAATGTGAGAATATGGTGTCCAGAAGCCCCAGTCTTCAGAAACCATCGTCGTCTTCACTTCTCGCCAACACAACTCAAAGACAAACACAAAAAGGTACAGGCACCGAAAGAACTTACACCTGCTTAGAGTGTGGAAAGAGTTTTACTAGACAGAATAACCTCCAACAACACCAGCGCATTCACTCCGGGGAGAAGCCATATCACTGCTCAGACTGTGGGAAGAGTTTCACTAGACAGAGTAATCTCCAAACACACCAGCGCATGCACACAGGAGAGAAACCGTATCATTGTTCAGAATGTGGTCAGAGTTTTACCAGACAGGGTACCCTCCAAATGCATCAGCGCATTCACACTGGAGAGAAACCGTATCACTGTTTGGAGTGTGGAAAGAGTTTTACTTACAGACGTAGTCTTCAAACACACCAGCGCATTCACACAGGTGATAAGCCGTATCACTGCTCAGAGTGTGGACAGACTTTTACTAGACAGAATGTTCTTCGAATACACCAGCGTATTCACACAGGGGCAAAGCCATATCGCTGCTCAGAGTGTGGGAAGAGTTTTACTGTGAAAAGTCGTCTGCAAACACATCAGCGCATTCATACAGGAGAGAAACCGTTTCACTGTTCTGAGTGTGGGAAGAGTTTTACTCTACAGATTAATCTGCAAACACACCAGCGCATTCACACTGGAGAGAAACCCTATTACTGTTCAGATTGTGGGAAGAGTTTTAATCAACAGATTCATCTCCACCTACACCAGCGTATTCACACAGGAGAGAAACCATATCGCTGCTTGGAATGTGGGAAGAGTTTTAATCAACAGATTCATCTTCAGCTACACCAGCGTATTCACACAGGAGAAAAACCGTATCACTGCTCTGAATGTGGAAGCAGTTTTACAAGACAGAGTCATCTTCAAACACACCAGCGCATTCACACTGGAGAAAAACCTTTTCAGTGCTCTGAGTGTGAAAAAAGTTTTAGAGAACCTGGGGCTCTGAAAGCACACCAGCGGATTCACACAGGAGAGAAACCGTATCACTGCTCAGAGTGTGGGAGGAGTTTCACAAGAATGAGTAATTTCCAAAAACATCAGTATGTTCATACAGACGAGAAACTGTATTAATGCTCATAGTGTGGCATAGCTTTAGGCAATCAGTCTGAAATTAAAATGGACCTTTTTCACCTCTGTATCCTTTAAGCAGAGGTGTATTCCAATAAAGTACATATTATCATGACACATATAGAGTGAAATTTCAGTAACTAGTCTAGTATTTGTAAGAACAGTCAGCAATTCTTTTTGATTTTCCACTACCTAATGCAGTACAATGAATACAATGAATTTGGTAAAGCTGTATTTATAATAAAAACTGTGGCTTGCTCTTATCTCTTGTCTGTCATCTTTTTACATCCAGTATGTACTGTGACTTCCACAACATTGGCATCACTGGTTAAAGCAGACTGTAAAAAAAAAAAAAAAAAAAAAAAAACTTGTTTATTCCTTTGATATTTCATTTAAATCATGAACAAAAATCTAACCTTTCTTTGAAATGCAATTGGGGGAAAAAAAAACCCACAGTTGTTGGCACCCTTTCATTTAATACTTTGTGTAGTCTCCCTTTGTAAACATAAGAGCTCTGAGTCATCTCCAATAAAGACCAACATGATTGGAAAACACATGGTGAAGCATCTGTGACCTTCCTTCTATATAGTGTCTCCAAGTCCTTTAGATTCTGAGGTCCACACTTTTAAACTCTCCTCTACAGCTCATCACACAGGTTTTCAATGGGATTTAGGTGAATGATGATTTTGGGGTTGGTGGGCAATTTTGTGTTTATGTTGAGGTGCTTTGAATCACAATAGCTTCCTGGCTGAGGCTGATTTAATATCTGCTGGTACTTGATGGAATCCATGGTATCGCAGAATCCATCAAGTTGTGCAGGGCCTTTGGAATCTCCCAAGAGGAGCTGGTGGACGTGGCCAGGGAGAGGTATGTCTGGGCTACCCTCAGCCTGCTACCACTGCAACCCAGATAAGCAGCAGAAAATGAGAAGGGATGATTGTTTTGACGGGGCACAAGCAAGTGGGGCTTTCTGGCACAAAAGTACATGTCAGTGGCACATGCAGGTGGCCCTATTGTGGTCAAACTGGTGCAGAGGGCAGTTAAAAACTAATCACCAATGGCTTGACTAAACAAAGAGGTGCTCATCTTACTCTCCCAGACAAAGTTGAATCACAAATGCTAATGAAGGAATAGAGAGTCAACAACTAAACCTGTGTTCTTCTAACTATATTCTTCTAACATATTCAGAATGTTTTTTAAAGGAAGAAATTCTTTTTAGAATTTACACTAGAATAACACTAGTGCGACACAATAATAGACACTATTGTAACAAGATAAACTGTAACACTGACATTGCTGTGTGTAAAAACATTTAACATTAAATGTTAGTGGGTGTATGGACCTGCCTTGAGAGCACCCACTGATCTGAGATGTAACAATAGTTACTTGACAAGCAAATTATATAGCAAAGGATATGATCCAGACAAGGCCAGAATAAGTTTGCTTTTTCGGGTTTTACATACTAATGTAAACCTCATTACCAAAGACTTTAATAAACAAGTACATTTTCATTTTAGACTGACCTTGTTTTTTTTTTATCTGGGTTTTTCTGCTGGTATGTAATGTAGATTTGTTAACTGAAGAAACTAAAAGTGAGTTGATAGTAAGTTAATATTAATTATATTAAAGAATTATGTGTTATATTTTCATTTTTCATTGCTGCAGATGTTATTTATAGCACAACAAAAAGCTGTATCATGGTTTGAGTCTCTTCCTCAACAAATGTCCTGTTATATAATAATGAATAGTATTGAATACAAACATATTTTCAAGCACTTACACTTTTCTATACATAAACTGTCAGTGGATGTTTATCTACCTTTAAGACTTAAAAATAAATTACAACACTGTAGAACAATGTTAATTATTTTGGAGCAGTCCACTATTTTTCTAGTTAAATTTGTGTACCATGCATAGTTTTGTTTTACCCACTGACTGTCCAGGATCTTCTATAGATTTAAATGTGTTTGAGAGAGCCAATGGTCTGATGAATCATTTCTATGCCAAATTAGAGCAAATACACATTCTGGACTTGTATTTTGTGTATTACTCAATTCTTAAAGAGCTCCAGACTTGTTGGCTCTGTATTTTTAAGGACAGTGTTGATAATATCATCATTTTGCTCCCAGACTCTGGGATTGTAATCTCACAGAGAGAGGCTGTGTCTCTCTGTCCTCAGCTCAAACTCCTGAAGTCTGAGACAGCTAGATCTGGGTTACAATAAACTGCAGGATTCAGGAGTGAAGCTGCTCTCTGCTGGACTGGAGAAAATATACTGTAAACTAGAATAAGACCATCACTATCACAGTGGATGCATTTACAAGTGAAACACTCCATTAAAGTTGTATTGAAACAATTTCTGACCATAAACCCTCTTATTGTACCAGGCAGTCTCACCTGAATGAGCCACTCAGCCTCCTGATGAGATTGAAAGCTTTGCCTGAATGCTATGGAAACTTAAGCAAATTGGATTGTACCCTATTATTGATGTAATTCCCACTTTATTTAAACTTCTGTTTAATGATTAGACCAATTTGGTTACTGATTTTTTATTCATCTCTTCTTGGTCTGAGGGACTTTTTACATTGTCACTTTGGCTTGCTGTTGGATTTCTGTAAGCTGTACAAATAAATTTGAACTTGGAATTTCTGGATTTCTGTATGCTATACCAATAAATTTGTATACAAAACAAAAACTTTTTGTTCTCTCTTACTTTTGAGAAGTGACCTTGGGTTTAATGCAAATTAATCATTATTTAATTTATATATTTACATTTATAGTTGTATCATTTTTGAACTCATATTATTAGTGAATGAAAAAAACACTGTGATATGTGTCACGTTCATCAGTTCATTTTAACTATCCATAGTTATATACCGAATATGATGAAGCGCATAAGAAATGAGAGAAGACGCTTGACAGTTGTGACCCATGCAGCTTTTTAATTTAAAAAATGCAGCTTGAGCAATTCAGTCACATTTGAAACTTTCAGCAGATAATACAGGAATACAGCCTTGAAGTTGTGAAACAGCTGTGAAGATGGGTAGTGTTTTTATAACTATTCTAAAAAGCGGATTAAAGTTGGTTAAGATTTACAGCTCAGTAGGAGTCTCAATATGGAACAGACTAGTTAATGACCACAATTACTAAAGGACATCAGCATTCAGAAAATCAACAGAATTGAACCATTTACCAACAATCCCACCTGTGATCATGAAATGAAATGGAATTAATCATTGAAAACAAAATAAATAATGAACAGAAAGAATGTAAGTAACAAATCTACTGCATGAAATCGACTAGGTGGAGCTTATATCCCCAATTCTAAAATCTTTCAACTTTAGAAGGCACTTTTATAAGCAGTTACTAATTAAATAGAACAAGCATGTAGAGGATGCACACCTCTTTTTACTTTGAAAATGAAAAAAAATCACTAGAGGCACCCAAACCTTTGGATATGACTGGAAATATAAACAAAAAACATCTTCCTAAGAATAAACATACTTACACACAGTGTATTCAAACACTATAATAGCTATAAATATAATTAATAATAATATATTTCTATTTAATATACTAGATTTATTGTGCACAATTTAATATATTAAATTACAAACTTCCTAAAAGTTAAACAGCGTGAAACAACACTTGAATGGAGAAAGTGGCAAAGCGGTAGCAAAGAATTAAAACATCCATGTCAGTAATGGAAAATTCGTGAAAATGCAGCTAATCATTGCATTCCGGACAGGGATGCCATACAACTCTCAGACTACTAAGAAAAGTAAGAGCGAATTCATCAGTCCAGCTGTCACTTGAAGAGTTGCAGGATGAAATGAAAGCAGCAGGAACAGCAGATGCACAGAAAACAATGAGCAAATGAACTGCAGTGCAATCATATCTGCTTCTACAGCCCACAAAAAAGCAGTGCAATTTGCTAAAAAGGTTTGCTAACAAGCATTTAGACCAATCAGAGCTGTTTTAGAACAACATACCCTTGCCAGACAAAGTAAAAATATAATTCTTTGGCAATAATTCAGCTCATCATGTTGTGAGTAAGAGGGTTTGCATACATGATCCCAAAAACACCACACACCCAGCAAAAGGTGAAGGTGAAGGAGATGGCCTTGCCAATCTCCAGACTTTATTTATGGAAGATTTTGAAGTCCAGCAGAGGGACCATTCCAGCCTTGGGGAACAGAGGGTGCTTTATGCTTTTATTAATATTTATAAATACAAAGTCTAAAGACAGAATACACACATTATGTACTTGTTTCCTCTTCACTGTTTAACAAATTCCCAATAATGTAATAAGGTATGACATTTTAAGTAAAAAATGTCACATTATCAGTCCAGACATTATGTTACCTTATTGGTCAAGTTATCACATCATAACTTTTGATGCATTTTGACCAAGTTAAGTACTAAATATATTAATTTTACTAAAGTTATTATAATACTGAGAAATTATTACAATATTGGGTTTTAAAGATATCGCAGTTTTAAATATGAGGACATATTACAGAGAAGCTTATACTCATTTACTCATCAGAAATTCAAATCCGAAGGTATCATTTGATCTTTTTAGACTTTGATGACTTATTTGAAAATTCAAAGATTCTGGTGAGTGCAGTGAAGCGATGAAAAAAGCCAGAGGAAAATGGCCATCACTTCAACTAGCAAAATCCAGTGAAAGTTTTTAGATCCTCTATGTATTTATATTTTTCTCTTACAACATTCACACTTGAAATGATTGAATGCACATAATGAAACACACTGCAAGTTGACAGCATCATTAAAATTCATCAGTCTGTATAATAAAAGTGTGTGTTTACAATGCATGGATACAGGGTGAGCATCCCTTAGAAAACACAGCATAAACAAATATAAACACCACGCCACCACTGGAAAACACACTCTAAATATAAACAGATCTTAGATTATTTAAGAGTCAAAGTGTGTGTGTGCACTTTCTTCATAAAGATATTCTTTGGGTCTGTATTCACCAATGCTGTGTAGAACAGACATGTAGAAACTGCTGGGGGAGGTGTCTAGAACTAACACCCAGTACCTTGAAATTTCTCCTCTGTCCTCCCCATTACCACCAGATGAAGACCAATATGCTGAAGAGTAAAGGACAAGGCAGATGGTGCCATGCAGCATCTAGGCATGTAAAATAGCAAAAAAGACAAAAGAAAGAGACTTAATGATATTATCTTTAATAATCTGCTGCCCATAGCATTTTTTTTTAAAAAGTGGCCAGATATGTTAGTTTCATATGATTCACTTGATCTGAGACACACCACATGTGGCCTGGTCTGAGGCGTCACATTGGTGGTGGTGGCCCAGTGGGTAGGATCCTTTCCTCTGGACCAAGAGGTCATGGGTTCAAATCTTACCTTCAGCACACCACCACTGGGTTCCTGAGCAAGACCCTTAACCCCGAGATGCTCCAGGGAGACTGTCCCCCGTAGTTAAGGGAATGGAAGTTGCTTTGGATAAAGGTGTCTGCTAAATGCTGTAAATTTAAACATTTTCTTTAACATTAAGTGGATGGCTGGGTGTTTTTTTGCACTCTCTCTGTAGTCCTGTCCTGCCTGCGGTTGTGTAGTTTTGTGGTGTTCTGTTTTTGTTCATTGTGGTGCACCATGGACTTGATCATGGTCCTAGAGAAACATTTCATTTCACTGTGTACCGTGTATATGGTTGAAATGACAAACACCTACTTGACTTGATCTGGATGAATGTGGCCTGGTCTGGTGAGTCACATTTTCTTTTACATTAAGTGGATGGCCAGGTGTATGTGCGTCGCCCACCTGGGAAAGAGATGGATCCAGGATGCACTATGGGAAGAAGACAAGCTGGCGGAAGCAGTGTGGTGCTCTGGGCAATGGTCTGCTGTAAAACCTTGGATCCTGGCATTCATGTGGTTATTCATGTGTTATTTTGACAGGTGTTCCCTGTCAGTGACCTTTTTTCAGCTGGATAATGTGCAATTCCACACTGCAAACACTGTTTAAGAATTGGTTTGAGAAACATGATAGAGACTTCAAGGTGTTGACTTGGCCTCCAAGTTCCCTAGATTTCAATCTAACTGGTATCTGTGGGATGTGCTGGACAAACTAGTCCAATCCACTGAGGCCCCACCTCACAACTTACAGGACTTAAAAGATCTGCTGCTTACATCTTGGTGCCAAATACCACAGCACACCTTCAGAGGTCTTTTGGAGTGTATGCCTCGAAGAGTCTGAGCTATTTTGGCAGCAGAGTTATTTTTGCTTTTATGTGTAGTTGCTGCTGCGGTACAAATCATATGTATTTTGTATGGGGTGCATCTGACTCCCCAGTTGATATGTGAGACCCCTAGAGACCCCCCGTACAACAATCCCTTTCCCCTTAATTCAACTCACCTCTGTGCGGCTCTGATGGATGTTACAAAAAGGTTCCTTTTCGCCTTTTCAGCACTGCGGAGTTGGTGGAGTTTGTAGGTGGAGATGATTGTCTAGTAAAAATCTTCCCTCTCCTAAAAGTGTTATGATTTATCCCTGGTGTGAAATCGCTGGTGTATTTGTAGATGGCTCTGTCTAGTAAAAATCTTCCCGCACTCTGAGCAGCAATATGGTTTCTCTTCAGTGTGAGTGTGCTGGTGTATTTGGAGATTACTCTGTTGTTTGAAGCTCAGTCCACACTCTGAGCAGTTATAAGGCTTCTCTCCTGTGTGAATACGCTGATGTAGTTGGAGATGACTTTGTCTAGTGAAGACCTTCTCACACTCTGAACAGCAATACGGTTTTTCTTCTGTGTGAATGCGCTGGTGTATTTGGAGAGTACTCTGTTGATTAAAACTCTTGCCACACTCGGAGCACTGATACAGCTGCTCTCCTGTGTGAATGCGCTGATGTAGTTGGAGATGGCTATGTCTAGCAAAATTCCTCCCACACTCTGAGCAGTGATACGGTTTCTCTCCTGTGTGAACGCGCTGGTGTAGTTGTAGAGAACTCAATCTGGTGAAACTCCTCCCACACTCTGAGCAGTGAAAAGGTTTCACTCCTGTGTGAATGCGCTGGTGTTTTTTGAGGGTTCCACTCTCTCTAAAATTCCTCCCACAGTCTGAACAGTGATACGGTTTTTCGCCAGTGTGGATGCGCTGATGTGTTCGGAGGTGACTCTGCACAGTAAATCTCTTGCCACAGTCCAAGCAGTGATACGGTTTCTCTCCTGTGTGAATACGTTGGTGTCTTTGCAGATGACTCTGCTGATTAAACTTCTTCCCACACTCTGAGCAGTGAAATGGTTTTTCTCCTGTATGAATGCTCTGGTGTAGCTGGAGATTGCTTTGTCTCGTAAAACTCTTCCCACATTCTGAGCAATGGTATGGCTTCTCACCCGTGTGAATGCGTTGGTGTACCTGCAGGTTACTCTGCTGATTAAAACTCTCCCCACATTCTGAGCACTGATACGGTTTCTCTCCTGTATGAATGCGCTGGTGTATTCGTAGGTTATGCCTGTCAGTGAAACTCTTTCCACAGTCTGAGCAGTGGTGGTTTCTTTCTTTCCCTGTAATTTTTTGTGTTCGTCTGTGAGACGTGTTAATGTGGACAGCTGCTGAGGATGTTTGAGTATTGGATTTTCTGGACACCATACTATTATAATTAAGCTATCCTAATTTCAACAGTGGGACATTCCTGTTAGGGGTGATTCTTGATGTGTTTGTGGAGGTAATTTGAACAGAGTACGAAAGTGGACACTAGAAGCAGGAAAACAAAATTCCTTTCTGGAAGAGAAAAAAAAGAAATTAATGTCAAATGTAACAAAATAGTAACGACCTCAATGTTTTGTCAGGAGCTAAACAGTATGGTTCAGGTTGGGTTTAACAATTCATTTTTACAAAGATGACACCAAATTATAAATAAAAAAATCAAATTCTTTGATTAGTCAGTTGGTGATTCCCTAAAGCTGGGTTCCCAACGCCTAATGGTCAGAGAACTGAGCTAGTAACCAGAAGGTTGCAGGTTCAAATCCCAGGACTGACAGGGAACTTCTGATTATGCACTTGGGCAAGTCACCCAAACCCCACTTCACCGGGAGTGCTGCTCTTATCCCAGATAGTTGAGCATAGTTAAGCAGCATAGTGACCAGTTTCTATTGTAAGTGGATGAATAAAGCACAGTTTCTCCTCACATACCTATGGTTTATTTAATTAAATACTAGCAGTGGCTTTGGAAAAGTGCAACAGATAATATTTTTACTTGTCCACAACAAATAAACTTGTAAATGCTGTAAAACACTGGACATGTCAATAATAGTTTTCAAAAGCGACAGAGCTAAATTTTAGTTTCCTATGAGCAAGGATGGCCAAAACCTTCTAAAAGGCACAAGATTCACCATTTCAGCCTGCATGTATTCCATTATAATTAGCTAAAAATCACCAACAAATCAAAGCACTGTGCAACTTCACCAGAATCCTGGCGAACCCTACATGCTAACAGTGAAGTAGACAGAGTGGTGCAAACTGGCAAAAACCCTTCAAATCAATGGAAACAACACTTATAAAGCACAATTAGCTTCTTGTTCCACATCTCTTGCAGATGACTACAGCCCATCAGAACCCTCCAACTGTCAGTTTTTCTTTCTTTTTTGAAACTCAGTCTGCCCACTGCTACAAACTCTAAGTCTCCTGAAGAGCACAATGTTCCCTAGTTATAGGCTACAACTATTGGATGGTGCCCACCATAGGCACTCTACTACTATATAAACTACACAAACTGTTACAGCCTCTCTTTTCACTACATAATGTACTTTCCCACCCAGACTTAACAAGAATGCCCCATCCCCAGTGACCCCCACCAAGCAGTAGCAGCAATAAATAACCCTTTGAGCAGGGATACAAAAGTATCACCTTACAAACTAATCAAGCACTAAGAAACTCAGACAAACTGCAGTGGACCAGTCCATCCAGCAGCTCTGAAGAGTGTTAGGCTCCATTCTTCTCTTTTTGTCAAAAATACAAAGCTAAAGCTCCAAAGCGAGAGGTGCAGTGACAGTAAAACAGTCCAGGAGCCTAAACAACAAAATGAATGAATGAATGAAAGAACATGAATGAAATTAGACCCAAAAAAGAAATCAGGAGCTAAAGTTTAATGACTAAAATGAACTTAGATGTAGATAGTGAAGCAGTAGGCAGCCAGGAACACAGCACCCAGGGAGCAGTGTGTAGGGATGGTTCCTTGCTCAAGGGTACCTCAGTGGCACCACTGGCAATCCTGGGATTCAAACCCACGACCTTCTGATCACAGGGGTAACTCCCTAACCACTAGGCCACCAGCTGCCCCAAAATAAATGTTATTTTAAAAAAGGACTCTTAAGTAATCACAAATCCATCACGTTCCTGCATAAATATGACCAGCTGGAAAAACATTATGACCCAAAAATCACAGGAGCAAGAACTCACATTAGCCTGGACACACTGTGTTTACACCTTTCTTTTTTTAAAAAAAAAAAAAAAGAGCCCATTTCTCCACCCTTTATCTACAAAAGAGGTTTAAAAACACAGTGCAGGCAGTGTGGGAAGGTGTTAAACAGCTCGGCAGAGTGGTAGGAGCTGTAAAAGTGGGTTAAATCAGTGCACACAGTTTGTTTACCTTCTGCAGAGCTCCTGTTTCTGAAAGGACAGTTCTCTTTCTCCCCCACTCCACTGGCTCTGGTCTGACTTAGCGCCCCCTCCTGGACTGTAGGGGACTCACACGCTCTCCCGTATTCCGCCAAACCCCGCCTCCTACGCTACGATTGGTTCAAAATTTCTCCATCAGGCCGCTGATTGGCCGGTTGAGACGTCGCTCAGGTTACCGTGGTAACATGCACCAGCTTGTTCCACTGAGACTGTTTTTGTTTACACACGAAGTGTTTTTATGTTTACACTGTGCTGAATGTGAATAAAATTATTCCTTGTATAAATGTATAAATATAAAAAATAAATAAGGGTTAGGAGTCATAGTTTGTCAGTTAAGTTACACAGTTTCAAAGCATCTCAGCCACAGACAGTTAAGAAAGGGCTACTTGTGGAACATGTGGAAATCTTGTCCTTTTCAGAAAAAGAAAAACTAAATTATTTGTGAGCATGTTACAATTTGTTATGATATTGTGGCTTGAACTGTATTTTTCCCACTTGTAAGTCGCTCTGGATAAAAAGTTTATGCTAAATAATAATAATAATAATAATAATAATTCAAAAGTATCAAAATACTCAAATTGGACTGATCAGTGTTTTTATTTTACACTCTGCCCAGTTTAATGTCTCCATAAAGAGTCAAAATCAATGCACTAATACAGAAGTTACATCTCACTAATAGGTGAAAGAACAAGGTTTATAATAATAATGTTAACAGTAAAACAGTCCAGGGGCGGAACCAGCATAAAATTTAATTAGGAAATGAAAAGCATGAACACTGTGGATATATATACATGTACACATTGGGGTGTTATTTTGTTTTCTATTCCTGTAAAGCATGACATTTGTGTACGATAATGTGCTGCATAAACAAACATGAACTTGAACTAGATAGAATCAGAATCATGATTCACGTTTATTGGCCAAGTATGTGAGTGAATACATACGAGGAATTTGATTCCGGTCGATGGTGTCTCTCAAGCACAACAGTGTAAAACAACAATAATATGTAAAGATACAATGAACAATATACTGAGCTATATAATATACAATAATGTACAATCTATGACATGAATACGTAATATGGATTTACATTTATAAATATAAAGATAAATGTTAACAGATGTATATAAGTATTATTTGTACATATTTATTTTTATTTTATTTATATTGTTATATTTAAATATATGTATGAATATGTGTATGTATATATATGTGTGTGTGTATATATATATATATATATATATATATATATATACATACATACATACATATATAAATACATACATACACACACATATATACACAAAATGTATGAAAGAACAATACAATATAAAAAACAATCTAAATCTTATATACAGAAAATACAAAGATTACAGAAATATATACCACAGAGTGTACATAAAGTGCAATCACAGTGCGATCAGTGTGACAGTTCAGCTGTTTAGGAGGGAGATGGCGAGGGGAAAGAAACTGTTCCTGTTTCGGCTGGTCCTGGACTCTATTTCGTCTGCCAGAGGGCAGCAGGTCAAAAAGTCTGTGTCCAGGGTGTGAGGGATCTGTGATGATTTTCCCTGCCCGTT
>JBBPCZ010012629.1:0-14978 GCA_037974445.1 Brycinus macrolepidotus
CCACCACCTCAAGCTGAATCCCAGCAAGACTGAGCTTCTTTTCATCAAAGGGAGTCCATCACCAAGCCACGACCTCAAGGTTTCTTTTGAGAACTCCATTATCGTCCCCTCAAAGAAGGTAAGGAATCTTGGTGTCATGCTAGATGAAGAACTGTCATTCTTGTCGCACCTTGACCACCTCTTCAGGACATGCAGATACCTTCTTTACAAGATCAGAAGGATCCAACCCTTTCTCACCACTGAAGTTACACAGATACTCATCCAGTCTCTGGTCATCTCTAAACTGGACTACTGCAACTCTCTACTGGCTGGACTTCCACTGAAAGTAACAAGACCACTTCAGCTGATTCAGAATGCAGCTGCAAGGTTAGTCTTCAATGTTCCTAAGTTCTCACACACCATGCCTCTACTACAGAACCTTCACTGGCTCCCTGTGGCCGCCCGCATTAAGCGTGTCACTTCTCATCCTCTCAGAGCTCCAAGCACTGCTCGTCTTGAACCTCCGTTGCTCAAAAGAAGAGGAAGACATGCATCAAGACTCTTTTCAGTCTTGGCCCCCCAGTAGTGGAGCAAACTCCCTCTTGCAATTAGATCTGCAGAGTCCCTCGCTGTCTTTAAGCATCGTCTGAGGACCCACCTCTCCAGGACAAGCAGAAACCTTCTTTACAACATCAGAAGGATTCAACCCTTTCTCACCACTGAAGCTACACAGATACTCGTCCAGTCTCTGGTCATCTCTAAACTGGACTACTACAACTTTCTACTGGCTGGCCTTCGACTGAAAGTAACGAGACCACTTCAGCTGATTCAGAATGCAGCTGCAAGGTTAGTCTTTAATGTTCCTAAGTTCTCACACACCACGCCTCTACTACAGAACCTTCACTGGCTCCCTGTGGCCACCCACATTAAGTTCAAAACCTTAACACTTGCCTTCAAGGCCAAGAATGGACTTGCACCTCCTTACCTGTCAGCACTGATCAAGCAGCGTGTCACTTCTTGTCCTCTCAGAGCTTCAAGCACCGCTCGTCTTGAATCTCCGTTGCTCAAAAGAAGAGGAAGACATGCATCAAGACTCTTTTCAGTCTTGGCCCCCCAGTGGTGGAGCGAACTCCTTCTTGCAATTAGGTCTGCGGAGTCCCTCGCTGTCTTCAAGCATCGTCTGAAGACCTACCTCTTTAAGGAGCACCTTGGTGACTAACCAGTCCTCTCGCTTGTTTCTTATACATCTTATCCTATATATTAAAAAAAAAAAAACAACAACCCTTGGGCACTTACCCTCTTAACTGTTTTTCCTTACTTGTGTATTAACTTCTGACTTTTTTCTTTTTGACAGGGTTTGTTAAGGTGTGTAACTTAACTAGCAGTAACTTGGTTAAAAGCAGATGTTGATTTAGCTATATCTTTACAAATATGAAGAACAGATGTGGACTACTTAAGCACTGATGTACGTTGCTCTGGATAAGAGCGTCTCTACTAAATGCCGTAAATGTAATCATAAACGTGTTTGTACAGTTAATTTACAGCAGTACTCTACAGTGTAAACTGGTTTAAATCTAAGACAAAAAAGGTGTTTGTACTGTTCTATAATTACTCTACAGGCATTAACATCAAGACTGAGCCTGCTGGCTGGTAATGTGTTCCAGTTTACAACACACTGCTTTAATACTGCAGTTGCATTGGCTCCATAGACTTTAAACACCAAGTTGTCATAGCTCAGTTGTCTATTCTCTGAAACAGCTGAAAGCAGTTACCTGGAAGAATAATTACATCATAACAGATTTTTGAGAATGTTTGAGAAGGAGAAAACTACTTTTCTCCTCAGTCTTGAGTTTTCTGTGTCAAGTGCTGACATGAGGCAGGTCAGTAATTTGTTAAAGAATCTTGAGTTTACTCTCATGTTTCTCATTCAAAATTTCTAATTCAAAAATTTGTATCTAACTTGATTATGCTTGACTTGTCAGGCTTTGTCTACTTTCTCTAGTCTTCTTCTCAAGCTCTCTTTAGATCTTCTTTGTCGATGATTAGCAAAATAAGTATTCAAGTTGTGTGTCCTGCCATCTTTTTCGCTAGTTAGCGTGTTTCTCCTGACATTCCTTGGTACTTAGGTACTTAGGTTCCTTGATTCTTAGACACTGTTTACTGGCTGTCTATTGACCACTGTTCACTGGCTATCTATTGACCATTCACCAGCAGCAGCTCTTTCCCAGGCAGCAACTCTTATGTTCACTGGCCAACTAGTTGAGCACAAGATGCTTTTAAAGAGAATGGAATACTAGGTGGGGGTGGTTTTATGAAAACAGTTCATTGTAACAGTAGAAAAATATGCCTGTGAAAAAAATTGCACGTGCAGGTTTGTTTGTGTTTGGGCATGGTGCCTAGCAACCCACCTGCAGCGAGTGAGCTTCCGCACTTGCTCCTGATTTGGGTTGCTAGGCGCCCGCTAGTTATATCAGCTGTGTCTCGTTTTCACTGAGCTAAGCCATGTTTAGTTTTGATTGTTTGTGTGTCCCTATTGGTGTTCGTGTTCTCCCTCCTTATGCCCCTCTAGTATAAAGCCCAGCTGGCCCAGCAGTCTAGCGTGCTGTCTCCATCATAATACTCCCTCGTGTTCTCCAAGAAAGCTCAGATGCGTCACCTCTCGTGCTGGCTCTCGCCTCTCCAGCTCCAGTCGGCTCCAATCTTCCCCCCATGGCTGCCGCGCGTAGCGGAGCTTCGGTTTCCCTGTGTTCCTGGTGACTCCCCAGTGAGGAGTCAAGATTCATCGGGCCCGACTCAGTAGAGGAGCGACGTCTTCACACCCTCGGATGAGATTGGGACTCGTTTTAAGCTGAACGAAGGAGAGCGGCTCTGAGCACTTGAGTTAAAGACTGTTTCTACTTTCAGTTTCTCCACACTTCTTGTTTCTCTGATATATCATTAAACCCCCTGTGTTTCTGGTACTCCTGCTTCTGCGTCCTCTTTCGCTGTGGCAGACATGACAGGCACGGATTCAGTGTTTGTATGTAATAGCTATGCTGACAATACAGTTCTACAGTTCTGTTACACCAAAAATGTGTTCTCCTAGTTCACCAGTGAACTGTCTACCTAACTGGATGAACAGCAATTTCCTGAAATTAAATGAGGGAAAATAAACATTCTTGTCCTTGGGGATGTTATTTTGAATCAACAATCAATACTTCTTGAGAATGCTGCGAAAATATCTTTATCATCTGAGAAATATTGAAAAAGTTAGGCCCTGCTTATCCCAGAAACGTAGAAAAATGAATGAATTAAACCATGCATTAGTGACAAGTAGAGTTATTGTAATGTGCTTCTCTTTGCACTTCCTATGCACTTCCTACTTATTTAACTGTTTAGTGCATTTTTTCCTGTATGTGTTCTTACATCTGTCAGTACTGCCCTCCATGGTACCGTCCCCACACACTGCTCCCCGGGCGTTGCATTGTTGGCTGCCCACTGCTTCACTTGGTGAATGGGTTCAAAGCCGAGAACAGTTTCATGCTGTTCACAGTGTGTGGTGTGGTGTGTTCAGGAATGACAAAAATAGTTCAGTCTGGTTATATTTCCTGCACTTCCTACTTCAACCTCAACACGAAGTATAATGGCTACGACAATGGCTCTGTTTTTTCTTCTCTCCAGTTTGATCTCCATCACAGGTAATGACTTTTTTAAACTTCATTTCTTCTGCTTATCACATTATCGCATACAATCTCTGTGTTATCACTATGACGTGAAATGATTAATGAATTCTTAAAATTTACAATATAAAATTAAAAGGATTCAGTACCCAGTATGGATAGATGGGGTCACCCATATCTAAGGTTAAAGAGAGAAAGAGGCATTACGGCGTTACCTCCCTTGGCAGCTTGCCTGAAAAACCCTGGATCATGGCTGCCAGCATGACACCTACTGAGCTCTGAGTGGTGCTCCCTGAGAGAGACAGAGGAGAGGGGAGTATGTGTGTTTGTGTGTGTGTGTGTGTGTGTGTGTGTGTGTGTGTGTGTGTTTAGTGCAGGGATGCCCATTTTTGGAGCTTCTGTGTGTTTGGATCCACAGTGGAGACTCTAATCGTCACAAGAAGCTTCAGTTTTTGGAACTTTAAAATGGCGTAGATTTTTAAAAATAGCATTTCTGTTTGTTGTGATTTATTAAATGTAATCAGAGTGTGAATGCTTGTTTTGGCGTATTCTGTGAAGTTCTGTATTTATTTAATCGTTATTTAAAACCTTTTTATTATTTATTTGACTTACAGGTTCTTATAAGATCATTGCAAATCACATTCTGCAACATGGATCTAATAAACTTGGGTACGACGTGTGTAGATGTACAATGGTGCGTAGATGTACGATGGTGCGTGTGAAGGTGCGTAGATGTACGATGGTGTATATGAAGGTGTGGAGATGTATGATGGTGTATGTGCAGGTGTGTAGATGTACGATGGTGTGTATGAAGGTGTGTAGATCTACAATGGCGTGTGTGAAGGTGTGTAGATGTATGATGGCGTGTATGAAAGTGTGTAGATGTGCGATGGTGTGTATGAAGGTGTGTAGATGTACAATGATGTGTTTGGAGGTGTGTAGATGTATGATAGTGTGTATAAAGGTGATTAGATGTTCAATGGTGTGTGTGAAGGTGTGTAGATGTATGATGGTGTGTATAAAGATGTGTAGATGTACAATAATGATGCCTTTTGAATTGTAAACTATGATGCAAGTTAGTATAGAAGAACAAAATGTCATCAGGTTGCGCTGGTGCTGCAGAACAAAATGACTTGCACCCTGGCAATCCTGCTTTAAACAGAAAGCGGCGTTGAAGGCAAACTAAACTTCAAGCTGACTATGACATTTTCAATGAGAGACTCCACAGATACAGTCTTGAGTTGGGCAGAGCAAAAAGGGCATATTTCTCTAATATCATTAATAGGAACACTAAGAACAGTCATACTGTCTTTCCCACAGTAGTGAGGTTAACAAATCCCTGGGTGCAGTTACCTTCAGAGTTCCTTACAGTTTCAAAATGCAATGAATTTGCATCGTTTTTTAATCACAAAATTGAAAATATTAGACAACTTTGGATCTACACACTTGAGTAACTTTATGTCTACCCACAGAAATAACATGCCTATCATGTCCAAGTTTGATCCTATAGATGTTAAAACTCTTGAGGAAATAGTGTTTCATCTTAAACCATCTGCATGCTCCCTGGACATTCTACCTACAAGCTTTTTTTAAAAAGTGTTTTTAGTAGCTTAGCACAGGACCTGTTGCATATTGTGAATGGCTCACTGAACTCAGGCATTTTTCCAGCACTGTTGAAAACCACAGTTATTAAACCCCTCCTGGAGAAACATAGCTTGGATGCTTCAGTTATAGACCTCTCTAATCGTCCCTTTAAAGGCAAGATTATATAGAGAGTAGTTTTTAATCAAATCAGTAACTACCTAGACACAAGTGGTTTCTTTCATGACTATCAATCAGGTTTCCATCGACATCATAGTACAGAAACTGCTCTTAAGGTACTAAATGATGTTCGCCTGAATACAGATGCAGGTAAAATAACTGTACTGGTGCTGTTAGATCTGAGTGCAGTCTTTGACACTGTTGACCATAACGTTCTGCTAGACAGACTTAAAAATTAGGTTTTTCAGTCAAGTTGTAGTTTCTGTACTTCCTACTTCAACTTTAACACAAAGTATAATGGCTATGACAGCACAACTGGTTTTTCTTCTCTTCAGTTTGATCTCAATCACAGGCAATGACTTTTTTAAACTTTATTTCTTCGGCTTATCACATTATCGCACATGACCTCTGTGTTATCACTATGATGTGAAATGATTAATGAACACTTACAATTTACAATATAATATTAAAAGGATTTAGTACCCAGTATGGATTGAGAGGGTCACCCGTATCTAAGGCTAGAGAGAGATGGGGCATTACAGTATGACGTTACCTCCCTTGGCAGCTTGCCCGAAAAACCCTGGCTCATGGCTGCCAGCTTTTGTACTTTTGTACAATTTGCTACTTTAGATTTATGGTGTCTTATTAAGCTTTTTACCCCACAACTTGAATTAGTTACTGGATTTTTATACCTGAGAGTGAGCGATGATTGACAGTGCTTTATCATTTTTTTTTCTAGCTTCAGTTATCGTGAACCTTCTTCTTTCATGTTTTCTCCAGGCTATTCTAGGAATGTAATCTTGCAGTAAGGAGCAGAAGTGATCTCATAGTATATTTTGTGTAGTGTTATAAGGCACTTTAGCCTTTCTGAGGTTGTGTGAGGTCAAGATTTTTAGCTGGAAGATAGCAAAGCAACTGGGTGGAGAGAAGTGTTGTTTTTTTTTTCTTTTACACTGTAAGTGAGAGAGAGAAAGAGAGAGAGAGAGAGAGAGAGAGAGAGAGAGAGAGAGAGAGAGAGAGAGAGAAAGCATGTGAGGGAGAGAGGGAGAGAGATTTTATAAAACAAAATACAACACATACAAAAAATATTAAATGCAAAGAAATTACCAGAGTAATCAGAACATAACCACATGGTTCATCTTTGTTCTCTCTGCAGTTTCCAGTGATGTGTTCGGACTGATTGGCGGTTCTTTTCAGCTGAACATACAGTTTCCTGTACCAGAGTTTGGTGTATTATCCTGGGTGTTTAACAGAACTATTAATGTTATAAAATATTATAAAAAACACAATGATATAGAACCCCATTCCAGTTATAAAGACAGAGTGGAGTTTAATGAGGAAACCTACAGTCTGACACTGAAGAACCTGCAGAAGACTGATAGTGGACTGTATGAAGCAAAAGCAGCTGGTGATGAGAACAAAAACATTGCTGTGTACAATCTCACTGTGTTCGGTAAGTCTTACAACAGGGAATCAAGGGAAGAAAATGCATCTGTTTCTTCAGTCATCAGATTATTTTTAACTAAATGTTTTTTTTTGTCATTTTTCCAGCATATTATACAACCCCAAGTCAGAAAAAAATGGAAAAAAATGCAGTTATTCTTGAGAAAAAAATGCAGTGATTCTTGACATTACTTTGACATTTATTTTATTGCAGGTGTTCTGAACCTAAGATATTTCGTGTTTTGTCTGGTCAACTTCATTTCATTTGTAAATATGCATTTATTCCTGCATTTCAGGTCTGCAAAACATTCCAAAAAACATTGGAATTGGGAAGTTTAGGGCTAGTAATGAGGTTAAAAAAAAATAACAATGTGTTTTCAAACAGGTGATGTCAACAGGTGATTGTAATCATGAGTTTTTGAGGAGCAAAGATGAGCAGAGGATTTCCAGTTTGTCAACAAATGCATGAGGAAATTATTGAAGTGTTTAAAAACAATGTTCGTCAAAGAAAGATTGGAAGGAATTTGCACATTTCTCCCTCTACAGTGCACAATATCATTAAATGATTCAAGGAATCTTTAGGAATTTCAGTGCGTAAAGGGCGAGAGCGTAAGCCTAAACTGAATACCTGTGATCTCTGATCCCTTAGACTGCACTGCATTAAGAATCGTCATTCATCAATAGCTGATATAAGCACAGAGATTCCTTTGGCATACCTTTGTCAAGCACTGCAATACAGAGTTACATTCACAAATGCAATATAAAACTTTACTGTGAAAAAATGCCTTACATTAACCATGTCCAGAAGCAGCATCAACTTCTCTGGGTTCGGAGGCATCCAGGATGGACCATCACACAGTGGAAACTTTTTGTATTGTGATCAGATGAATCAATATTTCAGATCTGTTTTGGAAGAAATGGACACAGTGTGCTCCAGACCAAAAAGGAAAAGGACCATTCAGACTGTTATCAACAAGGATTAGCAACATTACAAATCGGTAATGCTTTATCGTCCCAACTTTTTTCGGAATGTATTGCAGGCCTGAAATGCAGGAACGGATGTGTATTAACAAATGAAAGGAAGCTGACCAGACAAAACATGAAATATCTTGAGTTCATATTCCCTGCAATGAAATAAAAGTCAAAGTAAATGTAAGAATAATTGTGTTTTTTTATTTGCTTTTCCATACCATCCAAACTTTTTCTGATTTTGGATTATATGTTTATGCTCTCAACAATTGCAAGCATAGTTGGATTACTGAAAAGTGCTTAAAGCCAGACAGCGTTTATAGGACTATAGGACAGATCTTCTGAAAGACAACCACATACAGAAGTTTCTAATTTTAAGAATCTCTGTTAGTGATTTTTTGTTTAGTGTTTCCTGCACAGTGACATAGGTGTTTGTGTGTGTGTGTGTGTACCTCTGATCCAGTGGAGGCTCCAGATCTTACCTTTGACCTAAACAATGCCCCCTGTAACATGACTCTCATCTGCAGAGGTCATGACCTCTCTATCAGTTCCAGCTGTTATAAAGAAACCTGTGAGGTAAAGACAGTGACATCACAAGCTGTCGTCCTTTCCCTTTTTAACAATGGAAGTTCCATCATCTGTAACCATAGCAACCCAGTCAGCTGGAGGGAGTCTGCCGTAGAAATGAATAAACTTAAACGACACTGTGCTGATGAAGGTGCACAGACACAAACACACAGTTTCTTCTGAGTCTTAGTGTGTTACATTTTGTATTTGTGTTGTAAGATTAATAATCCTTTTTTTACCCATTAGACAAGATCGAAGAACTGCCTAAGTGGTTAATTCTTTTCCTGGTCTCAGTGGGTCTTATTGTTGTATTTGTGATCACCATTTGCTGGTACCGAAAGAGAAGCAGATCAGCAGGTATTGCCTTTTTATTCCAGTTTCATGCTCAGTGTGAATGTAAGCATTTCTCAGACATTTGTCTTTAGATGGCAGATGACAGTGTCTTAATTATAAAAGTTATGTAATTGTTCAGGTGTGCTGTTAATTTTGGGGTTAATGTTTTGTTAATGATTTCTGTGTTAATGAACACTCGGTTTAAACTAGGTCTCTATTTTTACAGCTGCATTTCACTTTTTTATCCACTGTGGTTTTCACTAATGTCAGACCTAGGAGAAATTATTGCTGGATCATAGTGCTGAGAATTACACATGAAGGTCTAATCACAGAAACATTTCAAACTTATTTTTAGTCCTAATATCACATTGATTCAGTATACATAGAAAATTGCCCTTGCAAATTCCGTGTAGCACAGCAGCATCATTACTTTACATATATTAATGTTAAGTTTATTTTTTAATGTAATATTAGGCAAAGCAGAATTGGATGCAATTGATATTACTAGACTGAATTGTGCAATATATCAAAACCTTTGTAGACACTTTCTAATAATTTTATTCATCTACTTGACTTCACAAACAATTTGAATAATCTCCACAGAAAAACATTGCAAACTGAAAGGTACACTTTGGAACAACCATTCATGAGCCAAAGGTGACCATGACCAATGCCTGAAAGCAATTAAATCAGAATCAGATTCAGATTCCGAAGCAAATCTTCACAGCAATGTTCCAAATTGTAGTTTAAAGCCCTCCCAGAAGAGTAATGGCTGGTACTGGATGAACCAGTATGGTTCCAGTATTGGATGAACAGTATCTACTTACTTTTAGACACAGAGTGTCTAGTTGTTGTTTTCATCTCTGACAAAGGGTTAATTTTTCCTTTTAAACTGTACAGGTCATGTACAGTGTGAGAACACTTTGTATGCAGAAATTGGGGTAAGATATATGTTTTTTCATGCAGACAAATATTCAACTGTTAATGTTTTAAATCATTGGATCTAAATTTATATTGTTAATTTTGTAAATGTAAATTATTCATAGACTCCTACACAGCCGTCTCTACAGAACAATGGTGCAGCAACAGAATCTATGACAATGCTGGAGACACCTTCTACTACCATGTACAGTACTGTAGGGAGGAAACCACAACCCCCAAGTAAAGGAGTGTATGGAGTATTGTATTCAAGTTATTGTTTTCATCTCTGACAAAGGGTTAATTTTTCCATTTTTAAACCACATAGGTCCAGTACAGTGTGGAAACACTGTTTATGCAAAGGTTGAGGTAAGGTAAATTATTTATTCCTGTAGACAATTAGTAATGAAGTAAAGTTAACATAGTCTTTCGGTCTCATTTTGTAATTTTACTTTGCATATTTACATTTTTCCAGTGCCTATTGACACGCAGTTGTATGTGCAGTTTGTGTGATTTATGTGATTTGTGCAATTCTATTGTGGCTGCATGAATGTACAGAAACAATAAAAGTAAAGTGGCCTCTTATAGTCACACGTGAACACTCCACAGCACAGCACACAGAGAAAACATACAGTTGTTTTTTATAGATAAAATTCGGTCCTAACCAATAGTCTTATTAGCCCTGATTTCCCGAATTGTGTGTCAGATTTGCATTTATTCTGATTTATTGCTCTAGTATGTTGTGACACATGAGGAAATGTTTGCTATTATTATTCTTTTTTTAACAATATCTGTAGCTAGATTAAGTAACAATACCATTTAATTTGAGCCCTCTAACCTTGCAGTAAGGAGCTGATGTGTTTAGTATCCTTAAATCACGCATATTTATTGCATTTTTTTATTATTATATTCAGCACCCAAAGACCAAAATGGATCATGGAATTCATAACACCTATGAAACAGTTCCAGATAAGGTAAGGACAACCACACAACCAACTGACTTAACTGAAAGTTTTAAGCTTATAGAAGGTTCAAAGTTGGTATCTGGCTGAGGGATTGTGATACTCTTTGGTTGAGAAAACTTTGCAAACATGCTTTGTTTCCTGTAAGATGTATTTTTTTATGGAACTGCCAACAATGGCAACTGATTATTAATTATTTGTTCTTTTTCCTGTGTCTTTGTGATCATGTAGGTAAACCCTGTGATGCCTGAAACCATCTATTCTACCGTTTCAACAGTCAGCAAACATGTCAAGCCCAAAAGGATGAAAGCATATCAGCTGTGAGAAACAAAAGCAACCCTTAACTGGTGTTTTGAAGATTTTTATTGATTTAACAGGATGTGGAAGGGTGGAAATTAACAATGGCTATCACTGGGGTGACCCTCCACAACATAGGTTCAATACCTCACCTAGGCAAGCACACAACACCTCACTAATATACTTTGTGATAGTCTCCCAACGCCACATTTGCCTACATCTGTAATATAATTACATTGTAATTTGTCTGCCAAATGTTTAAATGTAAATAGGAAACATTGTAAAAAAACCTGCAACTTAAAATAATGCAACTTAAAAAAATCTCATGTAAAATTGATTAAATTGAGCATAAAATACAAAGTTAACTAATATTAGAAAATATTAGATGGTAACCCTTACAGAAAGCAAGTATTTGTGAGTATATAGACATATTACAACAAGCAACAATTGTCATAAAACGTTCTGAGGAAGTTTGTATGAATTGTGTATGTTTATCTCATGAAAGGTTTATGTAGGTGTCATGAAGCCTAATGTTTCAGTGAAGTGTTGTAAATGTAATGTAAAAGATGCACATGCATATTGTAAATATACAGATGATAAAATATTGAATTTGTTTGTGTAAACTGGAAAAGATACTTCTTTTCTTTTTGTTCTTCTTAAGTTTTATTAGTGTGATTGCATGAGCAATCAAGCTATAGTTCTTTGTAAGTTTTAATTGACGCAGTCACACTATTGTTCCTCCTAAGTTTTATATTTATTATTATTCTTTTTATAGCCAAAACCGCTTTGTGTCCAAGCTCGTGCGGAATTTTTGAACCGTTCCAATGCCAAAACATTATTTATTATCCCCTTCAGTGAGCGCATATATAAGTTTTTGATTGGTTGATTGGAGCGGAGTATTGCTCATTTAAAATGGATAATTTTGCCCTTAGAGATCCATTCATAGAATGTTGGCATTGTGATGCCAAATCACTCTGCCCGCTAAGTGCCAGAGCTGCTGGGCAGAGGAGAAATTAGCCGCTAAACACATGGTGTTAGGAGACCGGAAGGAGTGTTAGTTTGAAAGTGTAAGTCAGCCATTTTTTGCTCAAGTGGACTTCTCGGTTGTTATTAATGCAGATTGAAATGAGTTGTTTCTGTTTTTGTGATATATTAAAAATAAAAAAAAAATAGTTTTTTTGGAACTTTAAAATGGCATTGATTTTTTCAAGTCAAAATAACTAATTTTTTTTTTTTTCTGATTGTAAAAATGCAGAAATAATACGTGGTGTGAGAAGGCCAGTCATGTGTATGAGAGAGAGTGAGAGAGAGAGAGAGAGATTGTGTGTGTGTGTGTGTGTGTGTGTGTGTGAGGGAGGGGCTGTGCAAAAGCAGAATTGAGAGTTACTGTAAATACATAAACTCTACCTGGGACAGACTTATTTGTGATTGTAAATATTTGTGCATCATTCTATTTTTAATCTTTTTATAATCGTATTATAATGCCAATGTATGTGTAAGCTGAAGTTTTCCAAACCTTTAACAATCCCCAAAAATACATACATGTTTTTTTATTGTTGGGGGAGGGTCAGTTGTGTTCAAATAGTTGGTTAAATTGTAAAAATAATATTTTTCTCTTATTACCTAGGTTGTGCTGAAAAAAGTATATGAGATACTTGTCTATTACACATTGTTTAAGACTTTAAATATTAGAAAAGAAGTAATGCAAAAATACCCTTGGGGTTCTAAGGGCTTAAGTGCTTTAGTTTGAGAGTGAGGGTTGGTTTTGCTGGTAGGCAACTTTTTCACTGCACTATTTTGATCTCTGTCGTGGCCACGTGCATACACCTCCATCCCACCCTTCTTTCAAAAGGAACTCCACTTCATTTCCAAAATCCCCCCATAATTAAGTATTTAAGGTGTAAACAGAGAGGTTCAGAGCGGGTTTGGTGTGAGATGCTCCATTTTGGAGACACTCAGCAAGTCAGAATTGTTCACAGCAGCGGTCAATGGAACCAGGCGTCTGCCTAGCATCTAGTTGTGTTTGAATTCCCTCATTGGTGCCATATGAGAATAAAAAATTTGGTGAACAGATATAGGCACTGGTTAGATTACCTTAAGATCCAAGATCTACTGGTGTCTCAGTTGTGTATAACTTGGATTTTATGACAGACACAGTAAAACGTGTTTCTTTTTATGATCTTCTACTTTTTGCAAGTAATTTTTATTTATTTTTTTTTGACTGAGAGCCAGATTACATTCCTGGGTTTAACTGTTAAACAATTACACTGCCCTTGGAACCACTGGAAGAGATGTGTCACCAACAACCATTATGGGATTTTTTTTAAGGCATTAAGCAAAGACAGAGCTGCTGAGGTTTTCCATTCCTAACAAGTGACTGAAACGTGATTAAGCTTCCACTGTCATGAACATATGTGTGACTTCCATGTCTAGAGTGATGTTCTTTTTCACAAAATTGGTCCCAACAATTGGAAATCAAAACATGATTGTTCTGTTCTATTGACATTTTATTATAATGGTATAGATTATAATAATTTCAGTAAATATCTGTACCATTACCAGTGCCTGTCATGACAGATACTATAATGCTTGATGCCATGATGGCATAAGCATGTGGCAGTTGTTTAAATCTCAAAATTTCTCTGTTTTTGGCAGTAACATATATAGGTCATTGTTAGTAAATGGCAGCAGGTTATTACCTAACTTTTCTTCCCAAATGTTTTACTGACCCAGATCTCCAGTCCTGGACTGTTATTTAATTACAATGAAAAGGATTTTTATTTTTAAAATTATATTTATGATCTGCTTATATAAAAATGCAACTGACTGCAGATTTTAAAGCTCAAATAATAATCAAGCAGTCAAACCTGAAGCAAATGCCTGACTCACAATGTAACACTAAAAGACATGTGACTTGCAGTTATTCTCACCTCTAGTTGCAGTCACATGGTTTACAGAAACAGTTTGACACATTAACTGAGTTCTTTCACCGCAATAGCCAGGAGAATCAAATGCAACTTAAATCTCTATATCATTTGACACAGGTCGATGTGATGTAAAACTGTTTATTTAACAAAATACAAAATAGCACATTTGTATTAACATATTGTGCAACCAAGAAGTATTTAAACTGTAGCTTGCTCTGGGGTCAGAATTCTTTAGTAAACCACTAGAGCAAAGTCTTTATCTTTCACACACATCTCTCTGCACCACATCCTTCTTGTCACATGGTCTCTGGTATTAAAAGGAGAAAGGGTTACCACAGGGCGGCCAATAGCCTATACCATACAGACAACACACACCATGCACAAGAAGTGCTTAGGAAGTGAAAAACACACAGAGAGAAATTAGTAAACTGTCTACAGCATGTTTTCTGTTGCAACAACCACAGGACTCAAAATCAGACTTCCTACACTTTGCTTGTATGTCCATCTGTGTATTAAGTTGTGAATAATAATACAATAAAAACAATAAGTAGTAAGAATTCATATTCAGGTCTCATTTCCTGTCTGATCAAATGAGCTCTTAAGAATTCACTGGAAAAAAAAAGTTAAATAGCATTCAAAAATGACACATTATCAGTCTTTTGTAACCCAGCAGAGGGAAGTTTTCCTTGTTTTAGAAAGGGAATATTTCAGTTGGAAGTTTGATTAAAAGTAATACTCCTCTGTTATTTCACATCACTAAACTACCCATTTTACATGGTTGGACAGTTTATATGTTCGTCAGATTTTGTAGACTTATTATTGGTCCACGCATGAAATAGTGGGATATCATTGGTTGAAGTAGGTTAGTCCCACCCTCTTCCAGACAGTGGGTTTTGGTAGCGTGTACACCGGCGTGGGGAAAGAAAAGAAAAACAAAACTTTAGCACACATAAGCTAGCGAAAGCACGAGAAAGTGAGACAAACAAAGTCAGTAAATAAGCTTAATATATATATATCGGGACAGAGAGGCGGCCGGAGCGTCTGGGAACTTATGGATATGGGGTTGCTGTGTTGAGCCATTTTGGATAAGTTTATGTGTTGCCGAGACGCCGCTGGACTTGAGGAGCTGGAACTGGATTTTTCTCCCTAGCGAGGGGGATGGC
>JBBPCZ010012648.1:0-14977 GCA_037974445.1 Brycinus macrolepidotus
GTTCTCTGTGATATAAAAACCAGCTTTTAAATGTTGACGTGACAGTTTTCTTTTCCAAAATATTGTTAAAAGCACATTTTTTTGGCCCAAAGGTGTCTTAAACAGCAGAAAGGTTTGAGCACAGAGATAAAAACAAGGGGATAAAATGTGTGGGAGATGACATTTTATAAGCGTTCCTTCAGTTTACCAGTCTTTTCAAAGAAAATCTAATCTTTAAAGTAGAGATTAAAACCCGATCTAGTGAAGACAACCTTTAATTGAAGCAAAGTACTTATCAAAAAACACCCATTTTGTGTGGATTTAGATGTGTTTTGGATCACTGTCCTGCTGGAAGAGCTGAGCATGGCCCAGTTTTTTTTCCACTGAAAATCTTGTATTTCATGGTTTCACATACCTTAACAAGGAAGGCCCAAAACATCCCAGATCCTCCACTATACATAACAGTGGAGATGAGGCTCCTTACTATTCAATGCATTAAACTCCTTTTATGCCAAACCCACCTTGAGTGCGGCCAGAAAGCCAAGTTGAGAACCCAGTTCCAGTCAAAGTTCCAGTAGCACTCCAGGTACTCCGGGCGCTTATGTTTGTGATTAGATGAAAGAATTTCATCCATAAGAATTTCGAGGGGCGCCAATAATTGTAAAAATAATTGACATGTGGTTTTGTTTAAAACCATATTTTATGATGAGTTTTTTGTTTCCTTAGACGAGATTCCTCTCATATTTTCAGTGTGAGATTGAGCTAATTAACCACAGACCTTTTTTTTTCATGACCCACCCCCATCTTTATCAAGGGTGCAAATAATTAAGTAGCTGACCGGAAATCGTCCAAAATTTGGAACAAATACATTCAGAAAATAACCAACTGTGACATCAAATAAATGAACAGACACAGATGAATAGGCAAGAATAAAGAAAGAAAAATGTATTAAATAAAAACATCTTATTGACATTTTATCACCAAATTAAAAACATATAAAACTTACGCATCATCTGGACCATGGGTCGGAGACTGGCCTGTAAAAATAAATAAATAAATAAATAAATAAATAAAAAGGAAAGAGAAGAAAAGAGAAGATCACATACAAGCACACCTGCATTTTAAGTAATTCAACAGAACCAGTAGATCTGAAGCCGACCATCTCCATCTGTTTTCAAATTCCGCATCTGTCTTAGTCAAGCAGGACAGACTGCAGGGGCACGCAAGTTTAAAAAAAAAAAAAAAAAGACTCTGTGTCCTGCTAGTATTTCGACAGCCATTTGGCAACCCTCCACTGCCCTCTCGGAGAGAAAATGACCAGGGCTTTCATCGTGAAGGCACCATAATGCAACCCTGCATCACATGTAGCATCTGATCCGGGACAGAAAGATGAACTGCTCGTGTCAGGACGAACTCTTTCATCCTCCGTAGTCTGTACAGTCTGATCTCTCCTTTGAGAGCCACCTAATGTTTTCACTAGGCCTAATCTGCCGCTCCAGTGCGGGGAAAATAACAACGTTATTACGTTAAGATGACTTTGCTGGGAGGCGGGAGGCGTACTTTCACTAGAGCGCGCTCCTAAAGCTGTCAGGAACATGGTGTAATATACGGGAATCTGCTTCTACTGGAGAATTTACCATGTGCACACAATAGAGTTTTTCGCCCTCTTAAAGGCCCATTTTGGCCAAAACAGTGGGAAGTTGTTTCTAAAGTGGAGCCCTAATGGACAGACTCAGAGATTTATACCGGTGCCCTACCATAAATCCAGTGTGATGCCCAGCAGAGATTTTGTGCACATGGTTCTGAACACAGTGCTGCTTTAGTTCAGTCTACGGACCAATAGGCTGCCAGTATAATAACCTAAAACAAGCAGACAGGAAAGAAAACACTGGACCTATGATGTTGACGTTTAACAGTGCCGAGGAGAATATGGTTATTGTGACCCGAAATGCGATGGGCTAAAAGGACATTTTATACCTGGCCAGCGAAGTCTGAGAGACCTTTGTATTGGCGTACCGACCACAGGAATTCTGAAGGCAAAAAGTTTGCTCGTTCAACAGCATCATCATTCATTGCCATTTTTTTCTCCGAAGTGCATTATTGATTCAGCTCTGTTTGACACTTACCTATAACTTGTACAGAAAAATAAAATCTAGCGTTAGGAATTGTCTGGAACACTGAGAGATTGCATATCAGTACGGATGAGTATCAGGCCCTGATACCAGCATAAAATCATGGCAGATCACTTTTCAGCGAGAAGAAAGAAAGAATCTGCTTCAGTCCTACAAATCTACCCTGAAATAGCACACACACATTTTTTGTGGTCATGTTGTTAGCAGTGTATCTCCTCCTGGGGGGGGGGTGTTGGGGGTAGTAGAGTGTTTGAACAGTTTGAGAATTATGGTCTGATTTTCAGTAAAAAACAGCTCATTTTAAAGCATAAGATCAGAATCGGAATCAGAATTGGTGGAAAAGAAAGGTGGAATCGTCCCATCTCTAACTCTACTGACACCTCTGACTTTAAAAAACACACTAATGTAAAAGTCAGCAACATCCGTTAACCCGTAGAAGTATTACAGTCAGTACTGTCACTTCTATACATTCAATTTATGTTACATGATTTATAGTATTTATATAACGAATTACATAATTACTTACAAATGCATTACGTTCACAATCTATTCACTTTCTGTATCATCAGATTTTAGTCTGCACTGATTATTTCTGTTTCGAAGTCAAGGAAAATGGAAAAACTTAGTAAAAATGTAAAGGATTAATTACATTACATTCATTTGGCAGATGTTTTTGTCCAAAGCGACTGCAAAACCAAACTACACACAACAATAACTATCACATTCAAATCCCAACAAAACGTAATCTCTTTACTTATGAACAAAAATGAGGCACTAAAGTTAAAGATCTACCATTTCCACAGTATTTCTCCTCATGTTTTAATGAGCCACGAGTGAAAAGCAATTAAATGAAATACAAGACCACTATGAGGGGACCCGTGATCGTTAATGCAGACCTATGAGCTCTTACCTAGTCGCACATAGAGCACGCCGGTGGCAGAGATGACTTTGAAAGCGTTGGAGGCGACGCACTGATAGTAGCCCGTGTCTGTGGTGTCCAGATCCTGGATGCGGAGTTTAGAGCCGAACTCTGTTTTGCGGATGGAGATGCGGCCCTGCTCTTGGACCACGGGGGCATCGTTCTTTAACCAGCGGATGGTGGGCCGCGGGTGACCTTCTACCTTACAGTGAAGCGTGGCCGTCTGGCCCTGCATCACAGTCATGTTGCTCGGCGGCTCCACAAACTTCAGGTAGTTGCCTGAGGAGGGGGGTAAAAAGGGCATACATCAAGACCCTGAACATCAATGCAGGCTTTAAGAGCCACACCCACAAATATATACACATAAATATACAGACACACATGTGCACACACGCCCCATAACTAGCCTAAACATTTCTCACGTTAAAAGATCCTATTGGCACCACACAGAGAGTAACTGTGTTTAAGAGGTGTAAATCCATGACTCAATGTTTTGATTCTATTTGATTTTAATCATTTATTATTTTTACAAATTCACAAAATTCACCAAGATTACCTTTGATTCAATTATTTTGTTTATTTCTAAAAATGCACTAAATGCACTGATACAGTATATAGTATACAAAAGTTTGAACACCCCAGGTCAAAAGACATGTTCTGTTGATTTTCTGTGTGAAAATATGTTAAAAACATCTACAGGATATGCATGTCATTTTCTAATCGCATTACAAATTTCTATGTGCTTATTTAACATATTGGGGGGAAAATAAAATACATAAAACAATAGATAACATGCCTTAACTGTTGCACCGGCCAAATTTGATCTTTTATGTTTAATCCCAGTAAGTTAAACTCAGCAAATAAACAGTAATAATGTATGAACATGGATAGAACTGTGTGTGTTCTCTGTGGAGGTTGTGTACTTATTCTCACTTAATTAACAAAACATGTCATTTAAGCACGGGTGCCAAAACTTTCACATCCATCTGTATAACCGGAGGAATCATTCACACATGCAGACAGTTAGAAACAATACACGTTTTTGTTTGAAATGATTCTCTTTTGGTGAAAAAGATCACAAAAAAAATCAGTCATAATCACTTTTAACATTCCAGAATTGATGCACCCCTAATTTGTGAACTTTAAACATCTATGAACTCAGTTTGCAAGTCTGTGTTTGTGTTTGTGTTTGTGTTTCTCTCCTCTCTCTCTTTCAGATGTCATTAATGCCAAAAAATCTCAGATTGAGCAGTCAGAAGTCAGTGGCCACAGTGCTGACCCTGCTTTTGAGGGTCTGATCACTCACAAATGTCTGAAAGAGCCTGATCCGCCACATCTGGATCAAGTAACTGCACTTTTTTTTTTCTTTCAGTCTCTGAAACAAACACTTTCCTCTGAGCAGCCCCAGCCTGATGGCTGCAGGGTGAACGAGGAGCATCAGGGAAGGTTCTGTTGGTTTTGGCAGATCTACAGTACTGTTTTTTTAATATATATTTTTGTAAGACATCTATCTCTCAGAGGTCGTGCTCATTGTTAGAGCACTCTGACAACTATGACAAACATGGAATGGACAAAACGGATGACCTGCGGGAAGAGAATAGCCACAGTAACTTGACTCAGTGCCTTTTGTGTTTGCTGTAAAACAGCATAGCAATTACTCATTTTGGAAAGAGTGTCATTGGTCATTAATCAAGAAAAGCATGGAACGAAGGGAGTGGGAGTCAAAAGCAAGTCAGTAAAAAGCTTTAAAGCAATAGTTGAGGATAAAATCTACTTTACCAGGAGATTGCAAGTTTAATCGCTGGGGATCCCACAGACCTCCACGGCCGAGAGTCCAAGAGAGGACAACTGTGTAAAGTGTCCATTTGTCTTACGTGAACACACCACAGCACACAGTGTGAACAGCACGGAATTCTTCTTCGCATTTAATTCACTCACCAAGTGAAGCAGTGAGCACCCAGGAACACAGGGAGCAGTGTGTGGGGACGGTAACTTGCCTAAGGGTACCTCAGTGGCGGCACTAGCAGTTCTGGGATTCGAACCGACGACCTTCTGATCCCAGGGGCAACTCCTTTACCACTAGGCCACCAGCTGCCCCCGACTTTGCAATTGATGTAGGATACCCCCCCAGAATCTCCACTTGTAATATACAGTGATCACTTAAATCAGACAATCTATCAAGTAAGAGAAAATATAATCGCAAATGCCATCTGAGATTTACTGTCCGAGACCACAGGGTCTATAGCTGCTTAGCTTGATGCCTTCTTGCGAGGCTGTTTAGGCGGACGGTAAACTCTACCTCAGATATGAGTGTTTTCCCTGATGTCTGAAACCGGATGCTGTGGTCTGAGAATGGCCCAAAATGTACACCAAAACAGAACCAGTGTTTTTTTCTATAGGCGTCAATTCTGCCTGCTACAGCAGCACACAGTGCCGTTCAACCAGTGCAGCTCAACAGCCGTGCTGTCAGAATGATCTAATCTACGTTAGTGCAGTAAATGTGGTATTGATGAAGGATACTGCATCCCATGTTTTACCAGGCAGAGGCCAAGCACAACGTTTTTGCTGAGCTATTACGTAAAGAGTCTGAAATCTGTCTTCGTACTTCACATAAGAAAGAGAGAAGCTGTGGTTGTACGGTCGAAGCTTTAGCATTCAGGAGATTCTTGAGCCAGTGCCGGTCACAGCTTTCTCCTACTGCTCACAGAAGAGTGAGAGATGACACATTAGTGCAGAGCTGAGGAATGCTAGAGAGAGAGGGAGAGAGAGAGAGAGAGAGACAGAGAGAGACTGGGAGACAGAGGGAGACAGCGAGAGAGAGAGAGAAAGAGTCAGAGAGAGAGAGAGAGAGAGAGAGAAAGGGAGAGACAGAGACAGAGAGAGAGAGAGAGAGAGAGAGAGAAGGGAAAGAATGAGAGAGAAAAGGGAAAGAATGAGAGAGAAAAGGGAAATAGGGAGAGGGAGGAAAAAGAAAGGACAGGAAGAATGAGAACAAAGAGAGAGAAAAAGACAGAGAGAGAGACAGATAGAAGTACTGAGAGAGAAAGTGAGCATGTGAGAGAGAAAGTGAGCATGTGAGAGAGAGAGAGAGAGAGAGAGAGAGAGAAAGAAAGAGAGAGGCTGAGAGATGGATGGATGACAAGCTCTGGTCAGTATCAGTGTGTGAAAGGTGTGACCTCAGAGCGTGTGAGGAGCCAGACAAAGCTCAAATAAACACACTCTCAGACCTGAGCGCCAGAGCTCCAGCTTATCACCCAGACACAAGGCCCACTCTGCCACTCAGAGCCTTTCCCACCAGCCCCCAGCCCCCAGCCCGGTGCAAACTGACCTCATGTCTGTCCACCCTGCTGCTGGCCTTACCCACAAGGCAAAGCATGAGGCTGACAAAAACAATACCCATAAATGGTAGTCCTCTTGCCAGGGGCTGCACAATAAATCTATATCATACGTTAATCTTTATGGTGACATTTACTTTTGAAATACTAACAATCACACCAAGCTACAATATGAAAATGGGCCTTTTAACTAACCACAGAGTTTTTTCCTGTGTGTTATGAGCACCTTGACCAATCACAGTTCTAGATAAGTGTTTCTGTAAGTGCTGGGATGAATTATTGCATTCATGGAATCCAGAAGAGGTCAAAATGAAACAGGTTAATCTATTGGCCAAACTATTTTACATGATCCATCCCAAAGTCAGTACTTTTCCACACTGTGCAGCTCAAATTTACCAGTCAAGTAGCCCAGCTTCTACCACTAAAAAGGTCTAAATCCTATCGTTTCAGTTCATTTCAGTTCTAATGAAAGCGGATGCTCTTTACGCCGCTGCCAGTCACACTTTCGACAAAGGAAGTGGAACCCAGGCTCAATGAGCATAAATCCTTTAATGGCTGTGTTTACCTGGGTTCCACAAAGAGTAAAGGGGTGAAAAAAAATCAGTAATGCCTTGATAACAGGGGAGTGTTGACAAGGTGTGCATCATTTTAACCCAGAGGATCCACATCTTAGGATTAAAGAGAGAAAAGAGGGAGGGAGAGAGCATAAAGTGAGTGAAAAAAAACAGGAGAGAGAGAGAGAGAGAGAGAGAGAGAGAGAGAGAGAGAGAGAGAGAGAGAGAGAAAGAAAGAGAAAGAGAGAGAAAGAAAGAGAGAGAGAGAAAGAGAAAGAGACCGAGAGAAACAAAGAGAAGGAAGGAAAGCAAGAAAGAAAGCAAAAAAGCAAGAGAGAGAGAAACAAAGAGCATGAAGTAAATGTAAACGCAGAGGGAGGAGAGAGAGAGAGAGAGAGAGAAAGAAAGAAAGAACAGAGAGAGAGAGAGAGAGAGAGAGAGAGAAAGCAAGAAAGAAATAAGGAAAGAGGGAACATAGAAAGAAAGCAAGAAAGAGAGAAAGAAGAAAAGAAAGAGAGAGAGAAAGAGAAGGGGAGAGAGAGAAAGAAAGAACATGACATAAGTGAAAAAAATAAAGAGGAAAGAGAGAAAGAAGGAAAGAGTGAACCACATAGAAAGAAAGCAAGAAATAGAGAAAGAAAAGAAATAAAGAAGGAGAGAGAAACAATGAGAGAGAAAAGAGAAAGAAAAAGAAAAAGAGGAAACAAAGAGGGAGGGGAAAGAACAAGAAAGAGAATAAGTGAGAGTGAGAGCGAGACGGCGAGCAAGAGAGTGCACAATAACGCTAGCGAAACAGGGCAAGAGAGATAGAGAGAGAGAGAGAGATACACGGCGGGTTGCGGGCAGGTTCTTACAGGTTACATCTCTCTTCAGTGTGGCTGAGAGATGGCACGCTCAGTTAGAGACGAGATGAGCTGCTTTGATGAGGCCCACAGCTCTCTCACACACACACACACACACACTTGCGCTCACTTCCACGGCAGTAAATGGCACACTGCGGTGCAAACACTTTCGATCCGAGACCGGAGGCACGAGACCACCTGTGGGCAACGGCAGGCTAGCGTTAGCATGCTAAGACACGCTGCAGAAGTTCGTACGAGAGGTAGAAAACTGGTGCAACACTAGCCCATTGTTTCACAAGCACAAAGTGCAGCCTCCCATCAAACCGAGCACCCTGATTATACGCAACGTGCCGCAGAGGGGGCATCAACAGAGCAGCGGGCGCTGCAGACTGGGACAAACTGTACTTGGCAAACAGGCACGACTGGCTATCACCTGCAGCCAAGCCATAACTGAAGAGAGGCGCAAAGCAAGTCAGAAACGGTTGCTGGGAAGCCAAGGGAAGGCCAAGATATTTGGAAGAATATTCCAAATAATTCAATTGCTTTGATGTTTTCCTTCCCTGAGGACCACAGAGTTGTTGGCTGACTCACAAATGCTGATCGGAACGAACACAGATAAACAGAGTCACAAGAATGAGCTGGGGGTCATGGGGGGGGGGGTCACGTCATTCTCAAGAGTATTCAGGATTTCAGACTCGATGCCACTGAAATCTATGGCCTTGTTTTTATTCCAGTTATATTTTGAGTAATAAGCATTCAAATAGCATTCGAACATATGCGTATAGTTATTTATGGTCAAACAGTGCGAATAATGCTGACTTCCCATGATCTATTTAATAGCACACTACTCTTTACTTTAAACGGTTTCCTGGGCGATATTTCACAAGGCAAGATTTCTCAGTTAGCCAAATAATCCAAACCCAAAGTTGAATGTCCAATAGCTTGGACAAGCTTGACTTTGGGCTTAAGTTATCTGACTAAACTAAGCAATCCTTCATTGTAAAATAATCCTTCTCATCATCTTAACCTGTGAAGCTGCGTAGGACTATCGATATTAGTTACACGTTTATTTTGATTAGGAGTTAAATGCATGTGTGAACGTTCCCGTTACACTCAAACCGTTTAAATTGTCTATTTGATGGTGAATGATTTTTAGAACCTGATTTAAAAAAAAATGTTATTTATCATGCAAAGCTGGTCCCCTGTCATACATTCATAAACATTTTGGATCTTAATTAAACTTTTAAACAATGAATGTATCACAGCAGGCCGGTTTTAATGTTCACCAGTCAGAGGAGTCAAAGAGTCTCCTTCTGCTTTGACCAGGGCACAGTTTAAAGGAGAGAAGAACCTCCTCATAAACTATAACAGGGCAGAGGACAAGCACTGACGTGCTGCGTTTCAGCCTGAGGATGGCATGATATCTACCCTTAAAAGGTCCATGAGGAGATCTTCTTGGCACAAGGAAAAACGTGTTGGAGGCACTTAAGTGGACCATTCTTGACCAAGCAGTGCTGTGGTACTGCCTGGTGGCTGATGTCCCCTGTTATGGTAAAAACGGAGCAGGGCCTAAAACGCAGCACTGCTGATCTGGGATCTGGGCTTGTCTGTAAGAAAGAAATCCAGTCCTAGATCAGCACTCCTCCTGATCTCATCGAATACGGTCCGTAGTCGCACTGGAAACGCAACGTGCGCTGGGTCAACATTCTTAGGTCCCAGACCAGACCAGACCTGTTTACCGCCTTTATAAAAAGCCTGAAGAGAAAGCGCTGGCACACCTTAAAGCATGAGGTGAAAGATTTAACACACTTAAACTGCACCCTTTAATTCAATACCACACTCTCATCTTCACCAGTGAATAAAATAAATCATTTTTATATATAAATTGCAAGTTCAAAGAGTGTGCTTTTATTTTTTGGTTTTTTTTTTTTTAAAAAAGCTCATGAAGTATTAATAGTTTATTAATATAGTCTATATTTTCACATTGTTGAAAGTGTGAACTAGCTAGTCACAACAGCTTATGAACTGCCTGTAGAGGGTGTTTGGTTGCTTCTGGTTAGTCTAACCCATCTAACTGGCAGTCAAGCCTCAAGCCATAGAAAGTGGATATTCTGGTGTCCTGGGCCTTAAATTATGTAAGAATAATCAAAACTTAAAACACAGTAACATGACTGATCAGAAAAGGCATAGTGAGATACTTTCCCCAATCCATTCAGCCCTAATTTACAGTAGTTATAAGAGGATGCCAGAATGACATTAGTGATGCACTGATATGAGAACTCTGAGTTGAAGTCAATATGATATTTTCATGTACATATCCGCTGATATCGACTCAGACACTGAAACAAACATTTATAAAACGTAGAAACTGTGACTAAACTGGCTTGGATTAGCATTAATCCATAATATTAGACACAATATTTATTCATTACAGTAAAATGAATTTAAAATGCTGACATTTTAGCATAGCAGCAGTACATTTTTTGCTATTCTGGTCTATAATCATAATAAATATATCAAATTACAGATTCAATCTAAACATCTGTCCAGTGCTTTTCAAGCAATTATCTGCTGGCACAGACAAGATCTGAATTTCATCCCTAGATGATACATTATCATTACCGGGATAAATTACCTCACAAGAGCCTTTTCTGACTATAGGGATTTTGTCTGTACTTCCAGAAAAACTGCATGCACCAAAAAACTGAGGTAATGGCATAATTTCAGCACATTATGCCATTATCTTATTTTTTTCTTTCTAAAACGCCATTGTGCTCATAGTGTTTTTCCTCTAACCTTTTAAATGAAGTGCTGCTGTTTTGCAGGTGTATTTAATTAATTTCTTAGAAAAAACAAACAAACAAACGTTTTCAAGTGTCAGGATGTCATATGTCCCCCTATTGCCCACCCTGAGTACTGAATAAGAAGACCTAACATCCAGAACTCATTAGTAAGCCTGGAGTTTAAGGGGTTAAACTGATAATAAGCAGCAACTCCGTGAGGCTGCATATTTGGGCTCTACATAGCCAGTGGCTTTCACCATTCAGTTTTATGATTCATTTGAAGAATGCCAGTAGAGACACATTTAGCTTCACTTTCACCTCGGTCGCTCCGCTGCAAATTACAGTCAACTGAATCAGCACAGGAATGCTTGCGGATCACACAGCCAGGCCGCTGACTACACCAGAGGCTGCTTAAAATGGCTGTGCTGCAGTGGCTTGAGACAGCCTCAGACCTGACGCAATGGAAACTCTGCAAACGGTGCCCATCACCACAGAGCAGCGCTCACCGATGATGTCACCACCTCCATGCTTAATTAAAGCTTCCAAGCCAGCGATTTGGAACAGATTCCATCTTCTCCCTCTGTCTTTCTCATGTTTCTCTTTGCTTTACGCGTTCATCACACACTCTCCCTCAAATCCCTCTCCCTTTAAACATTTTTTCATTCAGGTCACTCTGCCCCTCCTCATCTTTGTCCAGGATCTGGCACACAGGTCTTACCAAATCAGATTTCTTAAAGTGGTCGTCATGGGAACCGGAGGTCCGTTTCATAACGTTTACTATTTGCAGTAATATGCACAATGTACATTATATACTGAACACTAAAGGGTATTTCATATTCAGTATTTCACTTAGGTGTTAAGTTATTATTAATAAACTGTAATTATTTATTCACAATAATGTCAAGTAATGATAAGCTTGTTATGCTATCTGCTTTTGTCACTTTATGAGGAAACATGAGGAATTCTGAATGTTACATTCATCAATTCTTAGTGCTACAAAGTTTTTTGAGTAAGAATACTACAGCAATATTAAAACTAATAATATTATTACAATGATAGTAACACTAATATTACAACAATTTTCCTAATATTAATATTACTGGACATGATTCATGTAAAATGAAAAATTGTAAAAAAATCTTTTTTTTTGCAGTGTTATTATTTAAACACAGTGAAAGTGTGCAATAATAGAATATCACAATAATTTTACATATGTATCAGCAAAAAATTGGTTTTATATGATTGAAAACGTTATTTCCAAGGCTGTTTCCAAACTTTTGAATGGTACTTTGCCAGCCCACAGTGCTGTAGTTATGGCAGTTGTTCTGAAATGCATCTGAAGTGCACTCGCACAAACACATTCCTTCGCGTCCAACACAACGCAAACATGCATGAAAAACACATTTGTATAGATAACTTACGAATGTTTCCGTCCCTCAGGGCCCTGAAACGAAATACATTTCCAGCTGTTAAGCCCCGCACTCCTGAAACAGGGCCTGATTTAGGAACCCGCAGGGTATTTATCCATCATCAATACTGGTCAAAAGCCAAACTACCTGGACTGGGTCAGATCTCCAGCACCGGGGTGTCAAGTATCAGGGCCAGAAAGGCTGATTGATTCTGTGCATTCGAGGGAAATAAATCACTTGACACTGCTGCCTCTTTGAGCATATGCCACCTCCTTCCACAGGGCCAACACACACTCAGCTGTGTAAATGGCCTTGCAAAATGTGTAATGAAAATGAACAGGGCAGCCAAAACCATCACGCAAATACATTTAACGACTATAAAGACACAACTGGGTGCCAATGAATCAGACGTACAGAACGCAGAGTGATGACAGAGGCACACTTACACACTAAAGCAACAAAGCTCAGACGTTATACAGCACAAGACAGAGTGTCAGATTATTATTACTGTGTTTCATTAGCATCGGTTTCCTTTGAAATACTGAACTGTGTTGTTCTAAAATATGACCTCACTCCTCAGTGTGGGGCTTTTCTTTCTCCCAGTCTGTTTTTCTAGAAAGTGTAAAAATGCCAATAATTTCAAATTTATACAGACACCAGAGCACCAACCCTGCCTTCAAGGCCTCTAACTCAAACAATCCAGGAACAACCCAGAGCCCTGTTAACCCTCATGTAATAGGCCTCAATGAGGATCAAACTTTATTTTAAAGCAAAAAAGTACACAAATTTCCCTTTCCTCCAACAGCTACATGCTTATTGTCCAAAGGTCAGTTATTTTAAGAGTTTATGGATCGACAAGGCTAATGTAGCCAATGAGCAACAGAAGCGTAAAATCACCAGTTAGCATTGTGCAAACTGCATGCCTAAATCAACATTCCCCATACTCCAAAAAGAATCACCCAAGCGGTTCCTAAGATTGCTTTATTAAATTTGCATTGGAGCTATGAAGCTAACATAGCTAACAAATGATGGATGCTTACAGGCATTAATTAGCATGGTGCAAACTTTATGCTTAAATCAGTGGTCACCAGATCGACCTTCCTGAGAAGTCTGCAACACCTGCTAATGAACTTCTCCAGATGTGATGGATTGGAGTTATGTAAGGGGGATGAGGCTGCATGTTAAATGCAGATTGAAGCTAAAAATGGCAGAAAAGTAGATCTCCAGGAGGAGGGTCAGTGACCACTGGCCTAAATCATTTCACACTTGTCTCAAGCTGTGTGGAGTTAAGAAATAAAATTTAAAAAAATTAGATAGGATGACCTACTGCTACAAAAATGAACGTACAGACAGACAAAACTCTAACTCCATAATAGCTGCTTCTATTGTTTTCAGCTATGCAGTGCACATTTATCCATTTTAATAGATAACAGTATGTCATGAAGTCAGGGCATGAGAATTTAGTTATGCAGTTTTTAAGATGTGAACTAGTGATAATATGCTTCCTTTTTTGTTAGCGAGATCAGACTCCTAGCCCAAGAAGAACAGGTCGGAACCCTCCCCCTCGACTTCAGCCCCCAGACCCCATTTCATCCCCTGGCCAAGACAAATAAGTCTACATGGCGCAACATTCCATTTTTCCTGCTCTACTATTAAATGGGCCTGGCAGGAGGAAGTGGTGCATTTTCCTCACTCCATGATTTATGTGCGCCAAAGGCTCGCATACATACACTCTCACCCACATGGCAACATTAAGCCATATCTAAAGATTCAGATCTTCACAAAGGTCACAAAGCCTTCCTATACAGTTTGAAGTCCGTGTGATGAACCAGAACATCTTAACATCCACAAAGCCATTATTTCCTTTTGACTGGCGGAAGCGTGGGGTCTGAGGGGCTGCTAGTCATCAGTGCTGTCAAGGACGTTTGAACTTGGAGGGGGGTGGAGGGGGGCCATGTTTCACCTCAAGGTTTAGTTTTGTAGTATGTGTAGAAAGGAGCCAAGAAGAGAAGGGAGGAACAGTGGCCCATCTGAGCTGATGCTTTATTCAAGGCTAATCACTTCCGTGGGTTACAATCGCCAAGAACCACCTAAACCTGTACAAGAGGCCTGGAATTTACCTGATAGCAAGGGTGGTGCTATAACAGTATGTATCAGTGTGTCCCCGTTAGCCCACAGTTTGACTACAGGAATGTGTGGGTTGATTTCAGGACTGTATAACTGTACCTTCAGCTGTTGGCAGGACTCCACTCTGGGCCTCGGCCAATGGCTCGATCTCCCCAGACTCCGACAGGTTCACGTCGGCCACTGCGGAAGACAGACAGAGCAATCGTTAGCGAACTCTTGCTGACACAACTTGGATCTGAGCGGATGTGCTTTTGAGTTATTGGGGAGTGTTGAGAGATTTAATGATTAAAAAAAAACTTTTTCTTCACGATCAACTAATCTTCAACCGGTGCTCTACGTTCGGTCAGTTTGAATTTGATAAGACGGAAAAGATCCTACTCCTGCACTGTGTCTTTTTAACAGCAGACAGACACGGACAATGATCCTCACTCAAGAAGAAATAACAAGAACCGTCCATTCCCAGTACTAAAGAGGAATCCCTGGAGATCAGGCCTACGACACAGGAAGGGCCTTCGGTGCATGTTTAAAAGTAACTTATTGAAATAAATCTAGACACTAGACACTCTATAAACATTAAACCAACACTGAAACAGGTCTTTTAGCTCCAGGAGGCCGGTTTGAGGAGCACATCGCTCACAGAACTTCATGATGGAACTTGAATGATGAGGCTGTCATTGCTCTAGGCTGGAACAAGAATGCTCTTAATGGCTTGCCTGGTTAAGTAAAGGTTAAATAAAAATGAGCCTACAAGGAGTACAATTACCTACAACACAGATACTTAACATAGAATTTGCCAAGCATGACATTAATGAGAAAGGGCATTGCCAAAGGTGGGGCTTTAGAAACAGAGAGCTCATCAATGCAACACACACACACACACACACACACACACACACA